>CBVK0102195471.1:0-14307 GCA_900067695.1 Picea abies | reverse complement strand
GGATATAATTGAATGGTTTAAGTATAAGTTGAAAAGGTTTTTAAATTTTACTTGATACTGATTCACCCCCCTCTCGGTATCAACATTTTTGTCAAGTTCTTGAGTCACGAAGGGTTGTGATTCAGGGGGATCTCAGCAAAGGTGAAGAAGGAATTTCATCTAGAGATCAAGTACAAAGGAGGAAAGTGCAGGTAGTACAGTAAGGAGAAGAAATCCCAACACCCAGAAATCAAAGGACATATTTTTGGGAGCATATTTGAGGTACCAGCAGATAGATCTAGTGGATATGAGGTACCAGTTGATAGATCTAGTAGATATGAGATAACAACGGACATATCTAGAAAATCTAAGGTACCAACAAATAAATCTAGTGAAAATATGAGGTATCAATGGGTCGATCTAGCAGATCTAAGGTACCAGTGGATAGATATAGTGTAGATTTGAGGTCTCAGTAGGCAGATCTAGCATATCTGAGGTACTAGCAAGCATATCTAGCATATTTGAGGTACCAGTGGATAGATCTAGTGCAGAGTTGAGGTACTAGTGGAAAGATCTAGTGCAAATATGAGGTATCAACAAGAATATCTAGCATATATGAGGTACCAACAAGTAGATCTTGCAGATATGAGGACCAATAGGTAGATCTAGTGCAAATTTGAGTGTCCAATATGAAAATCTGGGTAAATCAAGAAAAGGAATTATTTAGGGATAGATTTTCCATGTTTGTTGCAATTTGTATTTTTCTACAGTGGGCCATTTTCCCAGTAAGGGAGCCCTTGTAAGCTTGGAGTCATTATTAATGAAAATTTTATTTGAAGGGAAGAATTTTTGCGTGCATGTGTGAAATTCAGTTTCCATATTTTGGTTCCATTGATTTATTTATTTCTAGTTAGTATATTTTATTTTGTGAGTTGCAATTTAATTTTTAGCAAGAAAATCACAAGGAAATCATTTATCTAGGCACTAGATTTAGATATTTCAACACCTGCCTCATTCTGATTTGACGATATCTCGAACAAAAATCCAACTTAGTAAAGAAAATTTCTCCATGTAATTCATCTAATAATTCATCAATGACAGGAATAGGAAACTTATCTTTGTTTCTCCATGTAATTCATCTAATAATTCATCAATGACAGGAATAGGAAACTTATCTTTGATGGTCATTTTGTTGAGTTGTCTATAATATCGATACCTACACCATGAACCATCCTTTTTTCATAACCATCACCACTGGTGAAGAGAAAGAACTTTGTCTAGGTTGAATGATGTTGGCCTCTAACATTCCTTTGATCATACACTCAATCTCACTCTTCTATGCATATGGACACATGTAAGGCCTAATGTTAGGAGGTACACTTCTTGTTTACAAATGAATAGAATGGGCGTGATCTCGAACAAGTGGAATACCCTTAGGAATTTCTCCAAATACCTTGGAATTATTATTGATAACTATTTGGAGATACAATGGAGCAAAAGATATAGATGTTTGAACATCTATTTAGCACAGTTGTGAAATTACACCATGGTTTTTGAGTAATTTTGTCATGCTATTAGCACTTATCACCTTAGAGGGTTTCCCTTGGATACCTATAAGCTCAATTTACTCTCATTTTGAGGAAAATCTCATGAAAGGATATTGAAAATTAAGGGTCATTGTTCCCAATGATTGTAACCATTGGACCCCTAATAAAAACGTTAGCACTACCCATTTGGATGGAAATCATGGGACTATACAATAAATACACCACCGAGACAAAGGATACAATTATAATGAAAGGGTACAATGAAGGGTTCTATCCTACCTACTAATATAACATTAGAAATGAAATAAATTGGTATCTAGGAATTAATAAGGGGTTTTATACTTAACATGGGATTTGTCTATGGTTTAACATGCCCCTCCCTTTCAAACAAGTTTTATCCTCAACACTTGACTAACTGCGGGTGTTTTTTCATGAAGAAATCATCTTCCCATGTCACCTCTCCCACTGGTACGTTCTTCCATTTGACGAGGTACATAGTAATTGTTTGATTTCACATCTGCTTAATCCTTGTTTCAAGGATATTTTTTGGTTCTAGTATGATTTTTCCTTCTTCATTAATCTCTGGTAAAATAATTTGGACTGGTGTAACATCCCCATTTTTAATCCCTAGTTTAGCAATGTATAATGTAAATATTATATATGGACACGAGCCTGAATATGTACTATATAAACATTATATATCAAAATTAATAAAATAAAATGTAACACTAGTTGTAGATGGACACATACATAGTATTGGGGGCTAAGTTTCCACAAGAGAAGGGGAATGTCGAAGAGAGGGGTCCAAGGGGGAATTCCCCATGTCTATTAATCTCATTCCATTTTCTAAAATTATTATTGTGTATAAACCTTCTAGTTTATGCTTGAGTGTTTCCAAATCCAATCATTAAACATATGAATAGGGTTGGTGTGTGAAGTCACCTCACATAGTTATGATAGAATGAGGGTTGAGTACAATCAACATTGGGGAGTGTGATAGTCAACTTGCATGGGGGAAAAGGAAATTTGTATAGGAAAGAAGAGGATTTTTTCATGTAGTTTTTGGGACAACAAGGGAGTGTAGAGTGTTGGATCTTGAAGGAAGCCATAGTGGGCATGTGTGGAAGCTTGTTGGAGTTGTAAATTCATGAAGAAGTAGGCTATTAGGCCTATAGAGTAAGATTTTGTGTGAGGGATTACCCTACAATAGTGAGCTTTCTTGTTGCAACTGACATCCCTAGAGTCCCCAGTAAGAGATATTCTTACCCAACCTATGTTGGATCCATGGAGGGAAGTGGGAAGGCCTAAGGGACTATGTGCAGTGAAGGGGGATCCAATTCCTTGGGTTGTGCAGGTTGAGGGGAAGAGAGTTGGTGGATTGGGATAGTTATAGGAGAATTATCTTGTTATGTGTTGTGTTAGGTTGTGAGTGGACAATAGAGACAACCTCTCTTGTGGATTTATATCCCTAGATCAAAGGTGATTTGTTGTTGAGATTTGGAGTATAAAATATATGGTTGGGAGGAACATTAATCCTCTGCAACTGGTTGCACACTTGTTGCTAAAACAATAAGTGTTTTATGTTCTTATTTATGGGATATTATTGTTGTGCACAAACTCTATTACCAAGTGAATTATATGCCACCGTGCATATATATGTTTGGGAAAAAACTCATAATGTTGTTAAATGCATGTTAAATCCTCAATGTGTTGCATTTTATTGTGGGATTTATTTATTGTGTATCTACTCTGCGTTTTAAGCCATTGTATGTCGTTGTGTGAATGTTAATTTAGTTGCATTTATGTTTAAATTAATGATGTTAGACACATGAGAGTTTTAGTTTGTTGCATTGTATTAATTTTAATGGTATCAACAAATTTTAATATTGTCGGGTTTAGTAGTGGGGAATGCTACATAGTGGTATCAAAGATTTTGATTCAACATCAGACTTGTATGGGCCAAGACCAACACGAATTGTGGTAAATTTGTTGTGGTGAAGTTTGATTTGTGTCAAATTTGGGGAAATTGGTGAACCTAGAGTGAAATCCCCAAATATATGAACAAATTTAAGTCTAAATTTCCCTCATAACTATTGAAGAGATGATTAATGGCATCGATCTCTAGGTTGTAGAGTTAAATTTGGTCCGGGAGGTTGAATTTTCCATTTTAATGGTGACTAAAGAGTTTGGAGAATCAACAACCCCAATGATTTAGACATTAAATATCAATAATCGAGATTCATTAGCAAGATTGGATAATTTTGGCAAATTTTAATAGATAAACGACTGGGATCTATTTTGATCTTGAGATCGACAGTTCGAATCCATTGCAGAATTAGTCGAAAATTAGTAATTTCAACAAGTTTTTCAAGGTAAATTTCCAATCGTTGATGGAGTGATTGGGGTTCAATGAAATTCATGCAAAAACTCATTTTTTTCCAAAAGTAATTATCGATTGTCGATGATCGGGTCAAAAAAATCGACAAAGTGTTTTTTTTGTCCAAAATAAATCGTCAATTTCCAATGATCGGGTTGGAAAAATTGGTGAATTCTTTTGTTTGTCCAAAAGAAATCACCGATCACCCATGATCAGGTCGGCAAAATCGGTGAAGTGTTTCATTCATCCAAAATAAATCATCGATCGTTGATGAAGGAAAAGAGGAGGATGAGTTGTCATGCTACATCACCATCCACATGTCATGCCACATCAACATCTATGTGCCATGCCACGTCAACATCCATGTGTCATACCACATCAACATATACATGTCATGTCACGTCACATGGAGAATCACCATTCGTCGATCATTGATGACTAGGTCAGAAAATTAGGTAAAGTATTGCAAGTCGGTTGTCAAAGGAAATTGGTGATCATCGATGGAGTTTCAGATGTTGGGGAATGGACAGTCCATATAACTTTTCAATTTTGGAAATCAATCACTGAGATTCATCTGCATGATCGACAAAGTTTAGCAGATTGACAGTTGAGATTACTCTCGATTTTGAGATCAACGACTCATATTCATTCTATTTTGGGTTTTGGAGTTCAATGAAATATCTTGAAGAAGTTCCTTTTTTGGTTCACCGATGGAAGCGGATAATTGATTTCTGATTATCAAGGTTCGATGAAATCTCATAAAGTATCCCTTTTGAAAATCATTGATGCAAGGAAATGATCAGATGGTCGATGGAGGAAGAATGTTGATGACAAAAGCAATTTAGATTAATAGGCTACTACAAAAGTGTTGAACAATTTGAAATGAATTCAACCTATGTTAAGGACTACCACAACAGTGAACCAGACAATTTCTATGAACATTTTCAGGATTTCGAAGGTCATAAATTTGTAGAGGCATTTTGAGGGCCTAAATAACATTTTTAGGAGGTCGAAATCTTGAGAACTATATGTACCTTAGGTACACATAGTCTCTATTTCTTAAATGAAAGAACTCAGTAAGAGATTTCCAACGAGACATTTTGAGCGCAAAATACAGCTCGTATGAGAAAGTTACAATTGAAATAATATAGAGTATAAATTAGGTACCAAATTACTTCCAGAGGGCATAACTCCTTGCTTAGAAGTCAGTTTGGGGCACAAGAGAATTCTATGGAATATCCATGTTATAATATCTTTACCATCAAACTTCCTCATATAGATCTTTGGAATGAAGTAGTTCCTTGGTGTCGCATTGGAACCTCGATGATGTGGATCTTTAATTGATGAATAATTGTGATTATGGAAATCAATCTTTATTTCCCCTACATTTTCATGGTTTCCTTGCATTTTGATATCTCCTTTAGGGAGTCTCTCATCTAGAGTATGTAATATCATTGAAGACATGGAATTTTTCAATTCTAACTTATTATTTTCCATATTCTCCCAATTTTCATCCTTCCTCTTTTCCATCTCTTTAATATTTTCATTCATCTTGTTTTCCACCTCATCCATCTTCTTTTCCACCTTTCCAATCTAGTGAAAACTTTCTTCTCTTTCTTCTTGAGTCATGGTTGAGCTCTATGGAGATTTATTTGGTGAATAAAATTTTGTAGGAACCTTTGGAGCCATGTTAAAAAATAATAATTCTCCTCTTTTTCCTCTTTATCACAAATTTTGAATCACCAAAAATAGATCTTCCAATCAAAAGCTATGCCAGTTGTAAGTTACGTATCTTTCAAACCTTAATTTGGAGAATGTTTAGATGGATGATATTTGTATTGATATATCTAAAATTTGAGTCTTATGAGTCTGAAATTTAGGCCTATAGTACTCTTATATGACTTCTTAAACTCCTAAAAATTTCATGGTATGAACCTTCACTGATAAAATGTTATAGCAAAAATACCAAAATGTCTTGTTTAAGACTAATTTCATGATTAGTAAACAACCCCAACTTCCACAAGATATATCTCACAAATTATAATGATTCAAAATATTTTTAAAAAATCACATTTAATTAAATATGTCTCCTCTGGATTCTAAAAATTTCAGAGTTTGAAACTTCACCAAAATCATTTTATAGTGAAAATAAAAATTTGACTCATTTGATACTAATTTCAGGACTAATCACAAACCCTAACTTCGACATGATATATCTCCAAAACTATAACAAACCAAAACCTAAAATTTTTACCACCTATTCTTCAATATATATCATCAATATCCTCAAAATATTGATTTCTAAAACATTCCAGAAAAAGGATATAGTGAAAATTCCAAGATGACTCACTTGAAGCAACAAAGCCCTAGGATCGATGCTCTGATACCAAGTGTTATGAACCAATGCCTTGAGAATGATAAAAAAAAAAAATCAATGAATAATAGTGCAGTTCAAGAGGAAAACCTAATTTTACAATATATTCAATGTACAAGATGAGATAAGATTATCCTAAGACTAGGTCTCCTTGGTGTGTATATATATATGAGATAAAGGGTATAAATATAATGGAAGGGTACAATGAAGGGTTCTATCCTACCTACTAATATAACACAAGAGATGTAATAATACAATATATACGGCTTAATAAAGGGTTTTATACTTAACATGGGGATTTTTCTAGGGATTAACAATTACTATATCCAAAATTTCAGCCAAACTCAAAATTCAGTACATAGTTATGATGTACTTCAAGCTAATGTTACTAAGACTTCAAAAGTCCACAATTTTATTCATTGGGTAGAAGATAAATATTTCAAGGTAGAAGACCATTTTTTTCATTTGATTATTCACAATTTTTCACAAACAAAGTCCAAAGAAAATGCATTAGCAAACATGCATTACAAATAGTTGTTTCCCAACACCTTTTTACAATAATCCAATGAAAGAACAATTTATATTGTTGAATCAGTAAAGAATTCAAGTTCTTTTCACATTCTCTAGGTGGTCTACATTGTCAAATAAAACCATGTTGAATACCTAACAATGGTAATCGATTTTGTCTCTGTAAATCAATTTATTAATCACCCTCCTCTATTGGGTCAATTTATTTATCTGGGCATGAAATCATTCTCCTTCCCCAAACTACAAAATGATTCCTAGATTGGAAATCAATTCCTATAGTGGAAAATGATTCAACCAAAGTAGGTATTACCAGTTAAGGGAATTAACACATCAACACATTGCTCGTGTCTCGTGCCAGAGGTGTGTATGTGCCATACATTTGTCATACGGCATGTGGGTGAGAGAGAACAACCCAGGGAAAATTTGAATTGTCCAAAGATAGGAATTGACCCGGTCATAGTGAAATTTGACCAAGGAAGATATTTGTCCTAGACAATGACATTATAGTCTAGTGAGAAATAAAATGCCCAACAACAAGAATTTTCTTAGTAGTCTAAGGAAATCAAATGCTAGAATACATGGGATGTGATTTAGTAATTCAATGGGAAATGGAAACTAAGAATAACGGTCATTTTATGACAACCCTCGATCTCCCTAAGGAAATAGATAGATGGTATGTGTCATCTAGTTGTTGCAAGTAGGAAATTGTTTGATAGGAAGTTGATTCCAACATGAATTCACCCAGTATACATCATATTTTTCTTGCGTTCAAACAATGGCATGATATTGCAAATCTAGGCATAAAGTATTTGCAACCCAACTCATAAAAAACACTCAAAAAAAATATATGTGCATAATCTATTCTCAACCAGCATGCTCATGCCACCATTTCATCATTCATATATAACCTGTCAAGGATATGCATGTTAGGTTTCTTATGAAAGAATTGTAAACTTGTTTGATAAAATATATAACTTTCACATGGTGTGAAAAACAACTATTGTTTTTATCAAATCAATGTTTAAAACTTAAGCAATCACCATTCCCCTAAACTATAGAAAATTCCATATTGTAAACAACATCAATCACATAACAACATAGTGATTTTACCCTAGAAACACAAATGGGAAAACCATCTTTGAATGGTGCTCAGTTTCTTCATTTTGGCAATATATGGTGCATAGATTTCATGGCTCTTCATGCATCTTCCTATCTTGTCCAAAAGACCCATTGAGAATGAAGGTGAAGGAGAAAATAGGGAGAGTTGGGGGGGTAAGGGAAGGCAAACAATCATGAGCCTTCATTTCCCCTCCCTTAGACTTCTCTCCTATTCTAATTTTTTTCCCTTCTCACTCTCATTTTTGTCTGACTCAAATTTACATTTACATTGCTTCACATAGTTGCTTTAACCTTCATTAATTGTTGAATTATAATGTAGGTACCAATTCTTGCACTCATTCATTGGTTCAGATCCATTTTGACTCAATTATTAACTAGTATCCCTAACCCCCCAACCCTCTAACCCCTAACCATTAACATTTAATCAATTATCCATTGATTCCTTATCAAGCCTAACCCTTAACTACCAACTAACACTCCAAATATTTATCCCAACCACTAACTAGTAAGCTCCCTAACCCTTATCCCACTAATACGCAATTGATAACTAACCCAAATACACCTAACCCTCTAACATCTATCCCACTAACCACATCATGAAAATTTGGTTTTCATTATTTTATTGTATCACTCACTTTAATGGTATTTAGACATCATTGATTATGGAAAACATCTAGTAGTGAAAACTAGATTATTTCTCATCAACTATTGAGATAAAAATATGGGTATTATATAAGTTTGTTTTGGTCCCCTTAACACAAATCAAGAAGACATTTCATTTCAAAAACTCAAATACTATTTTTGTTTCACACAATATTGACATTTTAAAAAATTTCAAACAATATTGACATTTAAAAAAATTTCAAACAATATTGACATTTTTAAAAATTTCCAAGTTTGTTGAAAATTGGAATTAATCATATTTTTATTTTTTGCCATTTAACCAAACAATTTGAAATGGGAGTCTCACTTTTAACTTTTAATAGTAAAAAGTAGCATAAGTTTAAATATGATAAAAAAAGAATAGCATCAGTTATCAAATTACACCTATGCAATAGTTATAAAGATAATTTCTCCAAAAGAAAATCATCAATCAAATACCAAATTTAATATCATTAATTAAGGAAGGAAATTCCATTGACTTAAATCATTTATAATAAACGTGTTTTCACGTACCTTTTCAACACTATTATTAAGACAATTGTAACGCTACTAACGACTTAAATTCCATGCTTAAATAACGCTACTAACGACTCTCTTATTAAGACAATTGTAAATGAAACACAAATGACCAAATTAACATCGATTAGATGAAAGTAAGTCCCTTTCAAAGGGCCATCGTGGTTAAAGTATTGGTTGGGCACTATTTTGGTGGAAGCTCACTCGAAATATTGTAATGCAATCACAATAGCATAGTTGAAGATAGATGTTATTTATAATGTTGATTTGTAGGTTGAGGGGAGAACACTTTGGAAAAAAGAGTTGCCATGCTATATGTGTTGGTCGTTGCAATGAAGTGGGGAAGTGACTATAGCAATACTAAGACATATTATGTTGATTCACATATGATTTTTTCAAAATATTAAAACATTATTTTTTTAAATCATCATGAAATTTGATAAAAAAAAAAAAAACTAATATCAATAGTATATGATCTAACAAAATCTATTAATAAATAATATTAACAAGTATTTTAGAATCAATATTCATTTGATAAATAGTATACGATCTAACAAAATCTATTAATAAATAATATTAACAAATTATCTTGTATTTTAGAATCAAATATTGATTGATATTAGTGACTAAATTACTCCATCTTTAAAATTGTACACAACCCCTCACCTTTAAAAGTTTGTAACTTATATGCCTTAAAAAGCTTAGTAAGTATATATTTCGTAAAATTTCATATCATAACTTACCATAATACAAGAATTACTACACATTATTTAGTTCATACGGCAGTATGTATTAACACACAAAAGTATATGGCTTATGACTTTCATAAATCATATTATTTAAGGCATTTGGTACCCTTTTTCTTGTTTGATATTTCATCATACACTTCAAATAAAAATCACACATTGTATTATTGCAACTTTATAAAAATTAATAAGATAATCAAACCACCGCTTACCATAATATGATATTACCCTTATTACATTACTTTTATTATAAAATTATTGTAATATAATATTATATCATGTATCGACAGGGTGAATTATAGACTCTGGTTAGGTTTAGGGTTTTGGCACTTTGGCTCCCTGTTATTCCCTTCTGCTGCCCCCAACGGGGCTAAGTATGCTCCCCACTGAGGAGGGGTCGTGGGCCGCCTCCTACCGCAAGGTCGTGGCCCAGGAACATGTTGGTGGAGGCTTTCGTTGATCGTCCTTTGAGCCACCATCGGACCAACGATCACAAATTTTCTTTGAAGGAATTGCTAAAGGAAAGGAAATGGAGATCAACTCAGTACCTGCTCCAGCAAAAATGACACGCCCTTGGGAACCTGGTAAATGCATACCTCAGGCACCGTTGGCACCAAAATGTGTGATCAACACGCCTCGCATCGAGGAGCCGAAGCAATATATGAGGGACTACGCACTAGTTGGAAAATTATTAGGTTTATGGCCCTCTGAGCACGAGCTTGTCAAATGGATACGACAATGGTGGAAACCCAAGGGACATTATGACCTACAACTAGGATCTAAGGGATTTTTCACCATCATCTTCCATAACCTTGAGGATCGAAACTGCATCTTTGACGAAGGACCCTATTTCTTCAACTTAGCTAGCCTCTTCCTCTGCTTCTAGATAGAGAAGTTTATCCCTGAAAAGTTAGACTTTACTCACACACCGGTATGGATCCGTCTATATTCCCTACCATAGGAGTTCTGGTTGGAAGAGATCCTGGCATGCATAGGCAACACCATTGGGGCATATGTCAATCCTTAGAAGCGACCAAGTAGAGAAGGTACACTTCCTATGCTCACATCTGTGTCTATATCAACATCTTGAAGCCCCTCCTCGGTTCCATAGCCCTGGAATACCATGATGAAGATTGGTCTCAAACTATTGACTATGAGCATATACCATTTCGATGTCGAAAATGCCACGAGCATGAGCATTTTTTCAGATAATGCCCCATGAACATTGTTGAAACCAAGACCATCAATCCTAAAGCAAATAAACCAAAGGATGGATTCACACAAGTAGCAAGAAAGCAGCGCCTGGCAACCCGAAAAATTGTTCAGACAACCAACAAAGAACCACCCTCCACCAACCCCTTCGGTGTCCTTCGGCATCTTCCAGAAAACATGGATGAGCCACATCTTCCTCCTCAGGGAACAACTGCCCACAATATTGCGACAAAAAATCCTATCACTACCCCTGTCTTGGAACAGATCCCCTCCTCCTCCTCCTCTTCCCATGCCAAAGCGGGAGAAGCCTCAGACCCTGAAAACAGAGACACTGAAATTTTTCTAGAGGAACAAGATCTGGTGGGTGTCGACCTTGAGCACTTAGAACAAGCATATCGCAAGAAGGAACTGTATACCATCCCTCTAGATCAACTTCGCAAGGTGCATAAAGTCTTCCTAAACTCCTCAGTGGGATCTGCAGCCCGATCTACTATTGGCTTGGCCATCCATCACATCCAACAAAAGGAACAACACAAGCCTCATAAAGATGAGAATAAAAGGGCAAGGAAATCTGCCCAGAAACTTATACAGGAAATCGGTCACTTCATGGTAAACTCAAGTCAGATACATCTCATCTCTGACAGTTTTCCCCCTCTCTACTCTCCATCCTCATCATGAATCTCATCTCATGGAATATTCGTGGTCTTAAAGGTCATAGTAAGCAAAGGCTTCTATGGGATCGTATTATAGCAGACTAACCAGATATTCTTTTACTGCAAGAAACAAAGTGCGTTGGGGAAGAAATGAACCAAATACTCTCTAGATGTTGGAAACAAGGGAAAACGTTGAATATCGACTCCAAAGGCGCGTCTGGTGGCTTAAACATCCTTTGGAATCCCAACACCGTGCTACTGGAAAACTTCTTCACCACCAGATGGACACTCTCAGTGGAGTACCACTCATTGGCTCCAATAATCCTGGCATCCTTAAGAATGTCTATGGACTAGCCACCCAGGGGGACAAGCTTAGCTTCATTCAGAATCTAGATCGGCTAGCCACCCTCATCAGTGGTCTTCGGTGGATACTAGTGGGGGACTTCAATATGGTTTTCCACCTAGATGAAAAGAGGGGAGGCAGTCACAGAATCGAGATGGAAAGTGAGCACTTCCAGGCTCTGATAGACACTCTTGGTATGATAGATATGGAAACCCATAATGGCCTTTTCACCTGGTCGAGCTCCCAAAAGGTTGCTTTCCGACTAGACCGTTTTCTCGTTTCAAAAACCATCTTAATGGAAGGACTCGCAATGGGCACTAGCATCTTGGACATCTCGAGATCTGACCACTGGTCTATTCATATCTCTTTAGACATCTCTAGCACTCTTGGATGCAAGCCCTTCAGATTTGAGCGCTTCTGGCTTGACCACCCGAATTTCCAAGCTCTTGCTCCGAAATGGTGGAGGGGAGCCACCATTTCTCATGGGTCCAAAATGTTTCGTTTTCAACAACGACTGAAAAAATTTAAGCAAAGCCTGAAGCTTTGGAACAAACAAAAATTCGGCAATATTTTTGAAGCCTAGAGAAACCCGAACGATCAAATGAATCTCATCTAGATCCAGATAAGGAATCAAGGCCTCACGGAGGACCTCAAAATGCAGGAGAATTCACTCAAACAACAGTTGGAGGAGTGTCATTCTCAAGATGAAGTCTTGTGGAGGAAAACATATTGAATAGAATCACTTCAAGAAGGGGAACGGAACATCAAATTCTTCCACCATGTGACCACCAATGCATACATATCAACCGCATTACGCACATGGTCACTGAGCAGGGGAAAACTCTCCATAAACATGAAGATATAAAGAAGGAACTGGTCTCTTATTACCAAGATTTGTTGTCAGAACCTCCTATTGACAGATCCCCTAACATAGAAAAGATCACCCAGAACATCCCCAACCTCATAACTCAAGAACAGAATGAAGCGTTGTCTAGGCCAATCATGGTAGAATAAGTAGATTCAACATTGCAAGACACCCTAGTAGGAAAATCTCCATGGTCAAACGGATTCATGGCAGACTTCTTTCATTGTTGTTGGCCCATGATTCGTGAGGAATTATGGGACATCATCAAAGACTCTCGCATCTCCAAGAAGGTTTTCCCTTCTCTCAATGCCATTTTCTTGGCCCTCATTCCCAAAGAAGATCAAGTCACCCATCCTAAACAGTTCAGACCGATCTCTATTTGAAATTTCATCTACAAGTTGCTAACAAAAGTAATCGCCAAGCATCTCAAACCACTCTTTCCCCTCATCATCTCCCTAAAGTAGTCAGGATATGTTGAAGGTAGACAAATTCTCGACAGCATCATCCTTGCCCATGAAGTCGTACACTCTCTCCAGAGCACAGGTACTTCAGGTATGTTTTTAAAGTTATATCTTTCCAAATATTTTGACAAGCTCAGTTGGGCTTATATGAAATCCATTGTTATTGGTTTTGTCTTTGCTTCAAATTGGGTGGACTAGATTCTAAACCTCAACTCCTCTCCCTTCTTCTCCATTTTGATCAATGGCGTTCATTCCCATCCCTTCGTTCCCTCCCAAGGAATTCATCAAGGGGATTCCCTATCCCCCTTCCTCTTCATTATTATGGCAGAAGGGCTCAGTCGCTTTATCAAAGCCTCTCTTGTGGACAAGTCTCTAACTGGACTCCCCCTTCATGGCATGGATCCCCCCATTTCCCATAGCTAGTTCGTTGATGACACCCTAATGTTGAGCTCCCCCATTGTTCGTGAAGCTCTGAGTATTCTCAATATCCTACACACTTTCTGCATCACCTCAGGAATGGACATTAACAAAGAAAAATCCCATCTCTTCTTCTTCAACACCCCCTTACATGTTCAACTTCACATCACCAACATCCTGGGCTTCACGCGTAGCTCCCTTCCATCCAAATACCTTGTCAGTCCGCTCATCACTAAGGCCCTTCGTAAATCCTCCTGGGAAGGGCTCCTCTCTTCCATAGGAAAAAGACTTTCCTCCTAGACCTTTTGACCTCTCAACCTACCCAACCACCTCATCCTCCTCAAATCAGTCCTTCAATCCTTGCCTATTTATTCCTTCTCTACTTTAGCCTCCCCCAGTTGTATTCTTACGACCATCAAAACCTTTCAAATAAAATTTCTTTTGAAGGGGGCAAAGATGGAACAAAAAATAGCTCTGATAAGTTGGGAAAAAAATTGCAAGCCAAAA
>CBVK0102195443.1:0-10347 GCA_900067695.1 Picea abies | reverse complement strand
ATATATGACATGGCATGGATCCACCTACCACATGAAGTTGCCATCACTTGAATTTATAGCATGGAAATTGGATCGAGATACCTTCGGTTATGCGATTGGGAGTCTTCATGAGCCGTCTTATTCATTGGATATGCATAGCTTGCAACCACCATTTATTATGGAGTCGTGGGTCCTCTTCTTCACATGCATTGGTTTGTTGGATGTGCGATTAAGATGTCATCTTAAGCGTTTATATATATCTATATACATATATATGACATGGCATGGATCCACCTACCACATGAAGTTGCCATCACTTGAATTTATAGCATGGAAATTGAATCGAGCTACCTTTGGTTATGTGATCAGGAGTCTTCATGAGCCATCTTCTTGCAACCACCATTTATTATGGAGCCGTGGGTCCTTTTCTTCACATGCATTGGTTTGTTGGATGTGCGATTAAGCTGTCATCTTAAGCATTTGATCATAAACATTGTGCGGACTTTATGGAGCTGAGTTGGTATGCAATTAATCATTGGGGCCGTCCCTTAGGTAATGGATGGTGCCATATGGCACATGTGCAGGGAAATTTTTACATGAAGCCACCTTACCATCTCGAGTTGGCATTTTGTTGTAATGGATGGGTCCATCCACATATTTTATGACAAGCCGTTTTTTGAAGGTTCAAACTTACCTTGGGGGAATGGACATTACTCAGGTGTCATATGACATACATGTGGGAACTGTTGAATTTTAAGATGCTTAGCTCATGCACATGTGGTTTATTTCAATTTAGCATATACTTGAACCTTAAACAATGCAACAATACCATACACAAGTGCTGCAATAACCAAGATCACAAGAAGAATAACCTTGCACAAGAACACAAGAAGTATCCTGGGAAAACCCTTCTCAAACAAGGGAAAAACCCAACAATCCTTTGCTATATTCTCAAGAGAAGATCCCCCAGCAGCATAGACCTAGCACACAAGAGGGTGCTTACCAAAACCTAGAACCTAGCGCCCAAGAGAGGTGCGCAGTTCAGCTGTACATGCACTTGCTGAAGTTTCGAGTTAACAAGTGAGAGTGTGTAATCCTCAATGGGGATTCACCTTTATTTATACAACAACTGACACGGCATAAGGTGTGTCTATTGGCACAATAGGGTCGACCTTAATAACTCAATAATATAATTAATCATTAGACAATATTAATTATCTTACATATGGTTGGGCTGACTTGTACCCTTTACATCACAAATTAGGGTTACAAGTAAATCTTACTCTTAGGCAATATAGCAAGGATCTCACATGTCCACTAGTGCTCAGCCACAGGGACGTCATACTCAACAAATCACTCAACTGAGTCCACAGGAGTACCATCTGGAGTCGACTCAACTAAGTCCGTAGGAGTACAAGGCATAAGACCATCTCATGCTGACTCAACTTAGTCTAGAGGAGTACAAAGCAGGAGACCATCTCAAGTCATCTCAACTAAGTCCAGAGGAGTAGACAAGAGACCACATGTCATCACAACTCAGTCCAGAGTCTGACGCACACCCATCACATGGGCACACCCAACACTTGGGCTCCCTCACACAGATGTCTCAACTCAGTCCAGAGGAGAACGATCTGGAGGATGTCTCATGAAGCTGCAATCAACAATAGGAACATGTTATTTGAAGCTTCTTTGTACGAGTGGGTTTGGACTTATTCTTAGCCATGGTTATGAAGGCCATACGTGCCATTTGTGGGTGTCATATGGTATGTTTATTAAAGATTATAAATGAAGTGATTTTCGTCATGCTTTATGGGGTTTGATGGAGCATTTATTCAACTCAATTGATCACATTGAGGAGGTTTTACATTCTTGGCTATTCTTGGAGGTTGTACTTAGCTAATTCATTATTTTATTATTGTTGAAATTGTCACATGAAGTTAGTTGAGATGAGAACATTAGTATATTGTTTTCCTTGGGGAGGATGCATATTATTTTGTTTCTTATAGGAGAGGAGAGTGGATCCCAACAACTCACTTGTAATTTCAGTAAGGAGTTTGTTGAGGAGGATATCAATGTAATATTTTATTGTATTGCTTGAAGAACTAATATATCTCAGAAAACATGAGCTCAAACCTATATAGGGTTTGCTCTCTCCCTCATTTGATGGTGGGAATTTGGGAATTGAGGAGCTCTCCCCTTGTGCTACATTGTAGGAAAACAATTGCTTATTTTATTTGAAAGAGTAGTTGAGCTCAAACCTATATAAGGGTTTGCTCTCTCCCTCATTTGATGGTGGGAATTGAGGAGCTCTCCCTTTGTGCTACATCGTATATCATTTTGGCAGGCTTAATGGAATATTGGAGGGATTGTATCTATCTTATGTGAGGTTTTATTTATGCAATTCTTTCACATGTTTTTTATTTTGTTGGAAACCCTTGTAACTAGTGATGAGTGTAGCTACCATTTGGATAATTTAATGTGAGAATTTCATACCTCTTATATTCCTTGATGTTATATTAATTTGCATCTTCAAACCAAGTTGTTGCTTGATATATACAACATCACCTTCATGGATTTGTTTTAGAGTAGTAAGCCTAGCTCTCTAGGGATAATTTTCTGCATCAATTTCTAGCAAGGTAAGGCTGATTTGTGGCATGCATGGCAGCACTTAAATCCATGTCTTTTGACACTTGTTGGAATGTGCAAATATAGATGATCGTGGATTGTATTTCTCATTGATATGATACATCTATAAATAAATTATCTTGACCTTTGGATTCGTCTTCCAAGAGGTCTCTTGGACTCTCGATGACTGTTCATATTCACTTGTGTCTTTTCATATTTCGTACCAAGTGAATAATACAATAATATCATAACCCTTCTGGATTATGTTTCCAACATTTTCCCCTTTAATTTGAAGGAGTGTATGCAAGTCCAAGAAGAGAGCATAAATCTGGAAATGGATAGCGGATGATGGCTGAATGTGCTCTCTGAATCTGGTGGTTTTGGGTGACCACAAACCAAATCATGCTCGCTTGTTACTTCTCGATTGATAAGTCTTTGAAACTTCTGTCTATCGTTGATGTTATTCTCCCTTGTCAGAGACAATGTAATAAATAGACCAAGTATGTGAAAATGTAATAATAAAATATATTGATAAAAATATGAATAATTGATGGATGATACAATTGAGAAATGAGGGATTGCTTATATACCCCTGTATGGGATGCCCAATAGCCAATAGTCATGACTTTTCATTATTAATATTTATTTATTATTTAGTTGTTATTTTATTTAATATTTTATTATTATTTTATGTGTATTTTATGTACATAACATACAAGGTGAGAAGATGAAAATCCTTTCACCGCAAGATACATGAATACTTGAGAATGAATATATATCTATGGCACACGAACAAGCGGAGAAAGAGAAAGGACCATTGCCAAGAAGTGATCCACCCATAGTGGTTCTTTACTATTGCAGATTTGTTGTTTTTGGAACATCTGTTCGAAGGATGATTGTGCTTTCCACAGTGCTCACAAGGATGAAGATCAAAACACTGATTTTCCATGTGACCAACTCGATGACAATGTTGGCATTTTTGAATTTGCTCTTGATCTGGAGCAGGTGAATGTGAACTTTCCTGAAGCAATCCAACACTTTGGAATTGGATCGGTTTGGTATAATCTGACATATGAAAGGAGACTTTCTTTTCATATCTGATATCTGTTCTATGCTTGATTACTTCCTAAGGTCAGATGATTGGCTTGGAAAGAGAAAACTGAACTTGATTATGCACAACTTCAACTTCATCTGCACTTGTATCTGAAGTTGGCTCATTGAGATGCTCATGTGCCAACTGCTAATAGGAATCATTCTCAAATTCAAAAAGAGAATTGTTCTATACAAGGACTAGTTTAGAATGATGATTCTTTTATTGTATTTCATCTTGTTGGAGTTGTGATTCAAGTTGGTGAAATTCGATTTTGTCTTGCTAATCTTGTAAACAGGTAAAAACATTAGTGAGAGTTGCTTTATCAATTGTGGCCACATTGTCGACGATTGAGAGTATTAGAGTGTTCAATAACTCTAATAGTTCATCAATTTGAGCTATCTAAAAACCGACTTGGACTTCAAAGGGTTTCTTGCAACTCCACCCTTTCACAATCAGACTCTACAATTCAAATTCAACAAATGAAGGGTGTCGGCTTCTACCGAAAATGCACCCATTTACAATGTAATTCAACTTGCAAAAAGACTATTTGCAAGTTACAATTATTCTTGAAAATGCAAGTCTTCAAGCTTGGGCATGAGCTAGAAATGAATGTCAAAGAGAGAGTCGAAAAAATGATTTCCAATCAAGTTTAAGGGAGAGTTGAAAATGCAAATTCAATAAAGCTACATTCAGCTTGTTTAAGCTCAAAACAGAGATTTGAAATGCATTTTCTAGCCAGCTAAATTCCTTAAAACATTTAGTTTATGGGGTGGCCATGCAAAAATCTTGAAAGACTTACTTCTTAACTCTCAAAGGATGTGAAAAAATCGACAGAGCTCAAGCATGGGTGCTAAGTAATATGCAAAGCCATAAAAATAATGCTCAAGACATCTAATAAACTGAGCACACTTATTCCAATGAGAAAATAATGGAATGCATGGCTGGTGTAGATCGTTGGAGCGAGAACGACCTTGAAGTTGCATGACGTTGCTTGCAGATAATCGACGGATCGTTGTGGGTGAATTGCTGAGATCAATCTCACTATTCAAGTAGTTAATCGAAAAAATAGAAGATACCCATTTGGGTAATCACTAAGGCATTCCATTTGCAATTGTTATCTCAGAAAACAAAAACTTCTACTGTGAGAAAAAATCAATTTTCACTTGCTGCGACCGTTTTTCATTCTTGGTCAAATTTTATCAGCAAGATTTTCTCCTTAAATACTGATCTTTTTAATCAATAATGAAAGGGATTTGATAGATCTTTGAAAGACCTTTCCAACAGTATGCTGTATGCTTAATTTGGCTCTGTATAGTGGCCACAATCTACATTTTAATGGCTGCATACCTTACGCTTGTACAAAATCCGGTTCTTACGGGATGAATATCTTTAAAACATAGATGAATCTTGGAAATACAAAAATAACCTTTGGTGCGTATTTGAATCTAATTTCCAACGCAACTGAAATCATTCAAAACAGATAAATATTGAAATATAAATCTAAATTTTAACAGCAAGCACTCCAAAATCAACAAATTTCCCTTTCAATGGTGTCTTCTCCTTGGATTGCGTGCATTTCCAGCATTGTTTCTTCTTCTTTATTGCAGCTCTTCTTCATTGGTTCATCAATGGCCTCCCATGGAACACTATCATGGAATCACCAGGCCTTTAAGACTAAACGAGCTCTGATACCACTGTTGGAACGCGAAAATATAGATAAGCGTGGATTGTATTTTTCATTGATATGATGCATTATCTTGACCTTTGGATTCATCTTCCAAGAGGTCTCTTGGACTCCTGATGATTGTTCATATTCACTTGTGTCTTTTCATATTCGGTACCAAGTGAATAATACAATAATATCACAACCCTTACGGATTATGTTTCCCAAAGATTTGGTAGGCACTAGCCTTGGGGTTTTCCTTCATGTTCCTTTCCCACACCATTCATTTATTCCACTTTCACTACAACCATTTGTTTTGTTAAGGCTTACTCTTCATACATCACCTAGAGCCTCCACTCCATAGCCTTAGCAATCCTACCTTTTTTTTTTTATATATATATATATATATATAGTGTATATATAGTGTATACGTGATTTTGATTTTTAATTTGTTCAATTAAAATTGTCACTTACAAATGTTTTGGCTGAAACAGAAATCTGATGGTACTGTTCTGCTTGGACAATGGGAAATATATGTAATCCTTGACATTATATTTGGTCAATCAGGCCTGGGAACATGACCATATTTGTAAAAACTGAAAATAAGTTTAAAAGGGAAAGCTTAACATATAAATCTATTTCGTAAATGGGATCTCAACCGTCTTAGACACTAATTTTATAAAGGAAAAACACAGTACTTTTTGCATATGCACCTGTCTGCTATCAAGCTGGAACACATTTATGCCTTGGCTAGGCTCTATATTTATTTTTTTGTATATAAAGTGGTCATTTTTAATATGGAACTGTGTTTCAAATTAAGAACATTGGAACTGAAATTTTTATGTCTTGTATCTCGTAGCCTAACCTAACATTTCTTGCACCTAACCTCCCAGTCTGATTTAACTGTAGAGGAATAAGTAGTTGACTTACAGAAATAAGTAGCTGAAGTGCCCTTTCTGCTTTTCCATCTTTTAAAAAATAAGGTGTTCTTGTGTTTTATGCCTTTGAAGGCATGGAACTATATAGATATTAACACTTATGTTTAGAGTTGTGCTTTACTTTATGTCATTCTGTGTATGTTCTCTATGCAGTTCAACATGGTAGAATTTTAATTTTGTTTGAATCTGCTTCTTTTTCTTTATATATAGTATATACACGCTTTTTGATTTTTTATTTGTTTAATTAAAATTGTCACTTTCAAATGTTTTGGCTGAGACAAAAATCTGATGTTACTATTCTGCTCGGACAATGGGAAATATAAACTAATCCTTGACCTTATATTTGCTCAATCTTTACTTTACACTTCTTGTTATTGTTATTTTATAATTTGATCTGGATTAGTTTATCATTTCTCTTCTTGTGCTCTTTTCACACGTTGCAAGTCCAAATGGAGGTCATCTGTTTTCTCATCTGTATATTTGTACTGCAGCACCCCGTGTCTCTGGAGCTGGCATTATGGGTGTACTTTATGTTGCAAATCCATTGAATGCTTGTGTGAAGCTCAGGAATTTGGGTCCTAAGAATGAAAATTATTCTCCAATTCTTTTAGTTGAGCGTGGTGGATGCACATTTGAGTTAAAGGTTCGCATTGCTCAACAAGCTGGCTATGAAGCTGTTATTGTTTACAATGATGAGGATGGAGAGGAACTTGTGACAAGTAAGTCTGTACAATCCATGACTGAAGAATAAATGGTATAAATCAGTTTGATCCACGAGGGCAGTTTGCCCTATAGGACCAAATGACTTGGGTACATAAGTTTCTATTTTTCGGGTTTCGTAATGTCTTCTAAAAGGGGTCAAATTGGGAAGAAAATAGTAGATCACATATGCTTTATTACCTCCCGGATCTGCACAAAAGATAATTCCAAATCATCCAAGTACAAACCCTAGGGCAACTTAGAAGTGCCACCCACTGTCACCTTAGTGGCCACTTCTCTCATTTTAGGCCGGCTCTCCTCCGACACAAGGAGGGATTCCCTAATGAGATCACAAAGTCTTTCTTTATAACCCTTGAAACTAATTCAGACTTAGCAATCTAATTTTTTATGATATGCAATAGATATGTGGCGGTGTATTCAAGTGGATCAGTGCCTAATCCTCAGGCAGTGGAGTCAAAGCACTACGGGATTAATAGAACATGATATTAGACAATATTTAACCAACAAAGATGCTCCAAACAACAGTCTTTATTAGTGATAACAGTTTTGTAAATTCACTTTTCAGCCAACATACCAAGCTCATAAAGATGGCATAATACTTATACTATGTATTTGTTTCATCACATAACTCGAGTATCTGAATAATGAATTAAAAGACAGCCTTATATTAGAATAACAGCCCGGGTACATATCATAATCCAGATCTGAAATTAAGGACTTTAAGAGGACAAAAGAGTCACTTCTATAGTCTCTTATGCTAGTAAATAAACCCTATAACAGTGGCTGAAATTTCCAGCATAGAAGAGAGGAAACAAAAAACATAATAGCATCCTTACAAGTGAAGATTACAGCCCTGAATATTTCCTTATTCAAGCTGCAAATCTGCACAAGATATCTTCAACTATAGCCCAATGGTCTAGGGATTTCTCCATGATGAAAGCACACCTTGCAAGTGATGGAGAGGCCTCCTTTTATAGGCTTTTTCTTCATTAACTTTCTAATAGAGAATTCTCTAGAAAGTAATGGATCCCTTCTCTTTAAGAGAATTCTCTAGAAGGTTATGGATCCCTGTTCAAGAAATAAAATATACATAGGAAAATCTATAAGTCTCCTTTAACTAAGGTGCTCCCCTTATTAGTGCTAGATACATTGAAATGGAAACTTCTATATACTTCATGCTTCTTCTTCTTACTTGTAGTGCTAAGAGGGTTCTTCTAGCAACTTCTTTCAACATAACAATAGAAATCTCAAAGCTACTAGCCTCTTCTAAATACATCTATGTAGGGTTCTCCTCTTGAAAATGCTTTCCTCATAGAATGGGCTCTTTGACTATATGCTCACATGTTAGGATGTCTTGTTTATGCCTCCAAATATGGAACTATTGCCTTGGGGAGTGTGAAAATGCCTCAGAAGTATTCTCAATGTGAAAACATGCATGAAAACATGTAGATATGTCCGTCCAAGCAAGATCATTCATCAAAGACAAGAAACATCCTCCTCTAACTCCAGTGCTCAGGATCTCATGAATATGTAAGTTGTAAAATGCCTATTGCAAGATATTCATTCATTTTCTGCGACTTTAAATCCCTTTGTAGAGATTTTTTTCTTGCTAATTTTTAAATATCTCGAGAAATTCTTCAAAATAGGAGAATGCTATCAGCTTCAGGTCCTTTGAAAACATATTGCTTTAATCTGATGTATACAGAGAGAAAAAATTGTTGACAAAATCATACCAAATCAAAAGAAATAAAGTCGAGATTGGATAATGTGCATTTGCTTGCAAGAAAAATTGTAATCAGTAAACAAGTCAAGCTCATTACAGTTGAGAATGATGTAAACGATGCTTCTAGAAAGTATAGGCAGATTTCAGGTTTTGAAGGAAGCTATTTTGCTCTTGTTTCTCCTATCGTCCCACTTCTGCTATGCATTTCTGTACTTAATGCCCTGGTGATATCTTTACAAGGTGTACATATTTTGTTCAACCCCTGTAACTCAGCACTATGGTAAAAGAAAGAAAGATTTCCATCAATTTTGTCTCACAATTTCCATACTGTACAAATGATCTCATTCTGAATAATTTTTTTTCAGTCAAAGAGTGCTATATGTTTGTTTAATCATGGCATTGCTTCACGGTGTTTGTGTTGTATCTGTTAAATCAATAACTACCGCACATCGGTTACATTGTTCAATAAAATAGTCTGAATAGTTCCTGTTAGAAATAGAAAAGAAAACAGAACAAACTTACTTTTTAAATTTTTCTATTAGACAGGCCAGTAAGGGCATAAAAGGCTAAAGCAAAATCAGATCAGAAATATAGTAAAAATAGTAGTACTGAAAGTAAATCTAAATCATAAAAAATTATTTCTGAGTAGGCAAGACAAACAGATCTAAACTCCGAGTTAGATCTGGACAAAGATTTATTCTTTTATGAACACATCAATCAGATCTGAACTGGATAAGTATTTCTGAGTCAGATCTAAACAACAGATTTATTCTTGACTGATAAAGCAACTAGGTCTGAACTGTAGTAACATTTCTGAGTTAGATCTAAGCAACAGATTTGTTTCTAGATGGTAAAAAACAATCAGATCTGAACTAGTAAATGTATATCAGAACTTCTACAGTAGGAAATCTAGACTAGAAAAAATGAGCAATTGCAAGGAATGTGAACAACAACTTTCATCAGATCTGAACTAGAAAAATATACAGTAGGTAGATCTAGATATAAGCAATGCAAAGACTACTAGAAAAATATACAGTAGGTAGATCTAGATATAAGCAATGCAAAGACTGTGAACAGCAGCTTACCTTTTATTTCCGTACCTCTGTAACATGAAGAGAAGCATAACACATATGAAAGGTAATAATCCACTGTAGTATGCTCAGATAAGTCTATGTCGTCATGGATCTGCCTCAATGGTCAGATCTCTGTCAAGAAAAGTATAGGACTGTCAAACCACCATGAAACCCTCACACCCAAAACCCCGCACAGCAACAAACCCTCACACAAAAATAATCTGCCAGTAGGAGGGACGGCTGGCTGTAATGAAGGTCCAGCCACCCCTCTAAGATGCCTTGACCTTCTAGATCCCAGATCTGTTCTAAGGAAGGGGACGGCAGGCTTCAATGAAGGTATCGCTGGTAGTAGGAGAGGGCCGGCTGGCAGCAATCAAGGAGGGCAGCGACAAAAACACCTTCAGCAGAGAATTAGGCACCTTCAACACCCACACAACAGCAAACAAATCAAGCAAGGACCTGGCAGCAAGGTAATGAAGAGATTGATCTGTCACAAAGGGAGGCTGAGCTGCTGTCACAAGGAGGCCGAGCAC
>CBVK0102195416.1:0-15359 GCA_900067695.1 Picea abies | reverse complement strand
GATTCCAATGAGCTATCACACTAAGAGGTTCCTCCAAGTATTATGCCCACTATGACCTTAGTGAATTTAATTAACCTATAGCCCAAATTAACTCAAAATCATGGAAATTGTCGGAATGCAACAGAACCAAATCCCCGCTGTGTGAAATGGATCATAATGATGAAATGAGATGAGCGATGCAAATTGGACCCAAAAATATCCCTCAATATTCATTGTACTCGCTATAACCTCCATCTGGCTACTCTAGGCATCATAGCACTCTGTAATGTAATGATGTCCCAAAGTGGGGACATTACAGTGTTTATGGGTGTCATGGATTAGTGGCTATATAGATTATTTGTTAAAGGTGAATGTTTAAAGTGTTTAGGGGATAAGTTTTATATTCATTGTACTCGCTATAACCTCCATCTGGCTACTCTAGGCATCATAGCACTCTGTAATGTAATGATGTCCCAAAGTGGGGACATTACAGTGTTTATGGGTGTCATGGATTAGTGGCTATATAGATTATTTGTTAAAGGTGAATGTTTAAAGTGTTTAGGGGATAAGTTTTATAAATGTTAATATTTATAAAGGGATTGTTTGTTAAAGGTGAACGTTTAAAGTGCTTAGGGTACAAATTTTATAAATGTTAATATTTATAATGGTTAAGGGTTTTTCTATTTCTATGGTTCTCGTTCTCAAATAATACCTTAAGTACAACCTTCTTCATGAATGACCCTAGCTTGTCGCCATGATGGCCATACCTTTCAACTTAAAGTAGGAGTGACTTTTCTCTCATGAAGGGGAGACCTATTTCATTAAATGTGACTCGTGCTCGATCTCCTTTAAGGGCTTAGATATTAAGAATTGTGGCTTAGATATTAAGAATTGTATATCAAGGGTAAGTGAGTATAAGAATTGTAGATAAGGGTAAGTGAGTATAAGAATTTAAGTATAAAAGTTTTATTATTAAGGATAATTAATTATATATTATAGTGATTTTAGGGTTTATGGTTTATATAGGTAAATCATTTGGGGTTATATAGGTTAGTGGTCATTAGGTGTGTTATTACTTAATGAGTTAGGGATTATAGAATTTAGAGGGTTAGAGGTTATATGGTTTACAAATCTAAGATGTTTGGGGATATAGATATTAGTGATTATAGGGAGTAGGGATTATAAATGTTATGGGTTATATTGATTAAGGTTTAAGATTTAAAATGGTTAAGGATTAGGGTGGTAGGGATTTTAGGGGTTATATGTTTTGTTTCATAACCATTCAAGGGATTAGTTACTAGGAGATATAAGGGTTTGGAGGTAGGAGATATAAGGGTGTTAGGGGTCAGGGGTTCTAAGGATTGCAATGTTTAGGGGTTATACTAGTTATAAGCATCATGGCTTATTATAGGGGTTATAAGGGTTGAAATGTTTAGGGGCTATACTAGTTATAAGCATCATGACAAGCATCATGGCTTATTATAAGCATCATGACTTAGGAAGGTTAAGGGTTGTTATAATGGACATGAATTAATGGTTATAGGGGTTAGAGGTTATGATAGTTAAGGGTTATAATGGACATGGATTAATGGTTATAGGGGTTAGAGGTTATTAGTTAATAGTCATTATAATCATTTATAAATGGTTTTGGTAATAGAGACTATAAGAATTATAAATGTTTTGGGTTATATGTTAAGGGTTACATAAGTTAGATAAGTTAATAAATATATTTCTTTCTTAAGGGGTAGTTGTTTTAAGGGTTATATGAGTGGTATGGAGTATAAGTGAATGTGTTAGGATTTAAGTTAATAAATATATTTATTTCTTGAGGGGTAGTTGTTTTAAGAGTTATATGAGTGGCATGGGATATAAGTGAATGTGTTAGGATTTATTAGGGTTATAAAAATTAATAGTTTGAAGTTAGGGATTAGGTATGATAATATTTTATCAAGATGACATGAGATATATAGGTCATGGTTGGGGTGAGGGGTTGTAAAGGATAAGGCTTCGGAGCTATATGTATTAAGGGTTAGGAGTTATAATGAATAGAGGTTATACAAGTAGTGATTGAGGGATATAAAGTTTGGATGATATATGGGTTAAAAAATGAGTGTTATAATGATTATGGTTTATAGGAGTCAATATTAGACATTAAAATTTGTGGTTAATAGAAATATGGGTTACATGATTTTAAGGGTGAGGGAATACATGAGTAAAGATTTATAGGGACTAGACATTAAATTTGTGGTTAATAGAAATATGGGTTACATGATTTTAAGGGTAAGGGAATATACGAGTAAAGATTTATAATTTGTAGTTAATAGAAATATGGGTTACATGATTTTAAGGGTAAGGGAATACATGAGCAAAGATTTATAGGGACTAGGGATTATGGTTTAGAGGGGTTTTAATGGTTATAATGTGTAGAATTATAAGGTTTAGGAGATATGGGTTGGGGGTTATAATATTTAGGTGTTGAGTGTTATTGGGGTTAAAGGTTTTAGGGGATACATCTTAGTGGTTATAATGGTTAGGGTTGTTAATATTTATATGGATGGTAAGAACCATAAAAATTTAAATGATTAGATATAAGGATTAAATTTTATTGGGATTATATGTTTTTTGATTTATAAGAATGGTGAGAGTATGGCCAATATGAATTAATACTTAATAATTATAGGAGTATGATTTAAATTCTTATACATTAAGGTGATAGTGATGAATTAATATTTAATAATTATAGGAGTATGATTTAAATGCTTATACATTAAGGTGATAGTGGTTAGGAGTATTATGGCTCAAACAATTATAATTAATTGGAAATCAAGAACCACATGGCCTCCCACAAGAAGCTCATGTAACCCCTTTTCTCCATAAAATCAATTATGGGTAAATAAAATATGATAAAAAGACTTAGCCCCTTAAGCCCCCTCTCTCGTGCAATCATAGCCCCCTATCTCTTTTGTCCTTGTCTGTCTTGCAGCCAGCGATGAATTTTTTTATTAATGTATATAGATGTATTACATTTCCTAGGCACTCTGGCCCCTTTTCAACTTTACCGGCTCACGAGCTTACATGAAGTCCTTTGATATCACTCCCATATTTGATTAGGTATGCGTAATGTCTGAAGTAACCCTAGAGATTTTACTATCTCTCCTTTATTTCTTTGGAAAACCTTACATTCTCTTACAAATTTTTGAATATCTTTTTTCATTCCTTCCCAAAATAAATATTTTTTAATCCTTTGATATGTTTTAAGGAACCCTCCATGTCCTGCCATCAGAGAGTCATGGGACTCCCTTAATATTTGTTGCTTCAACTTTGATTGAGGGCATTGTTGAGGGGATTGGATTCCCTTTTCTCAATGGGAGGGTTTAAACCTGAGTACGAGGCCCAATTAGACTCCTCCCTATTTGGTGTGGAATAATCCTCCAGGTTATTGGTCTGACAATCATTCGATGGGATTTAAGAGCGGTTTATTTTTACTCCGTTTGTATATTTTTTACCGTTTTGTGTGTTATATTTTCTTACTGCATAAAGGGAAATAGTTGGTATGTTAAGGGAATATTCCCTAAGGATAACCTTCAGGGACAAAAACAAAGCAACCATGTTGGGTTCTTACAAGAAACAATTATAGTAACCAACCATTATAAAAAAAGGGAAACATGCAAAAATAACAAAATAATTTATTTCGCTTAAAGGTAACTCTTAAATAAATGAGAACATAGAATAAACAAGCAACAAATTTAGATTCTTTCACGAAATAATTCTATGAAATATTTAGTTACATTGTTATCCTTACAAAGATATAATTATTCGACCTGTATTCTATCAATAATCATAAAAATAATTCTATAATTGCTAAAACTTTGAATAAGAATTGAACACTTTATTGTAAATGAAATTAAAGAATATTTGTATTGATACCTAACAGTTTACACAATTAAACAAATATAACTTGATCATATTGAAACTCTCACTAGATATATCAGACATAATGATCAAGTGTAGAATAATCCACGATCCAATCATCCATGCAATGGTTCTATAAAACATTTTTGGCCCCTTGGGAGCTTCTCTATTAATCTTGAAGTAATTCTCAATTAAAATAGTCATAAAATTTATTGTCTCCAAAGGTCCATTCTAAAAGGTCGACCTATTTATTTATACTTGCTAAAAATGTTAAAAACAGTAAACTCAAAATTATAAATTGTCTGAAATTAAAATAGAGTTAAGATGACTCGGGTGATTAAGGAGTTCTAGGACTTGCATGATAATCCAAATAATTTTACCATTGAGAGAAAATTTCAGCACATTTGTCACCGTACATGAACTTTTGTTGATCCATTGACATGCTCAATGTGTGCCTACTATTTCTGAAACAACCAGTGTATTTTTTTCATTCTCTTTATTAACTAGTCCAGACGATCGACGGTATTGATTTGATCGATCGTGTGTTTATGTATGTGTCCCCACTCAACCATCGATGTCTTCTTCACCTCTTCTTTATATTCATTAACACTTCTTTGCAATCCAGTTGACACCTTCTCTATCGACCTAAAATCCAACGAGGACCAAAAAGCTAGTAATCGGAGGTCAACCATTGTTTGATTTATTTTATCCCAGGCCTGATTACAAGTATCCCATTCCTCTTACACTCTTTCTTTCAGCTCATCTCCAATGTTGGCCTAGTGGTATTCGTTCAAGTGCATCTTGGTGAGATTTTCTTTAGACGTGATCTCTATGTCATGATCATCATGGCCTTTCTCCTTCTACACCTCTTTGATAAATTCTACTCAGTCTAGTGTTCTAGCACCCTTCTCACTCCATCTGAGTATTTCTCTAAGTATAATCTATAATATCATGGATTCTTCCTAGAGCCCCAATGCTTTCCTCAAAATATCATCTTGAATTTCTAGATGCTTTTTGTGCTCCTCTATGTTGTATTTTCTCAAATTAGCATATCCTCCAGCCTCCTAATAATGTTGAACCTAGTGCTTGAGAAAAGTCACCTCATATTTCTCTTGCTCCAACTCCATTTCCTCAACTATAGCATTATCAAATGAAGCATGATAAATGGAAATACCTACAGAGAACAATTCACTCATCCTGGCTTTCTTGGTGTCCATAATTACTTCTTTTGAAGTGCATAACACACTATTGTCCATAATGATCTTCCTCTTTCGTTGGGTCCTCTTCAAAATTGACGTCATTTTTTTCTCATAAATGAAAGATTCCATATCATCAACTTCTTCAATCAGTTAGGGAACAGGCTGGTCACCCCAAGACAAAATGTTTCCCAGACTACCAGGAGTATAAAATTTCCTAGAGATGGGGTCCTAATTCTCCTCTTTTGATGGAGATTCCTTACTTTCCACATTTGGTTGAGTGTCATGCATTTTCTCATCTATATGGGTCTTTTGTGTATCATCCTAGGTTTCTTCCTCTTTCTTCTCCTTAATTGATGGTTCTCCAAGTCATTTTTCAACTAGTTTATACTTTTATAAGGTCTATTATGGTGTAGAAACCATCGTTTCTCCATTTTGCTTATTTCCTTATACATCCTCATCACTTGTATCCTTCCCTTTTGTATCATCACCACTTCCTGAATCCTTACCTTCTTTAGTGCCTTGAGTTTGTTGGGCATCCTGGACACCTACAATATCTTCTAGATTCTTATGCAAAGGCACTTCTTCGCTTGGGCCACCAATTGGATTTTGATCATGTTCATTATTTGACCCTGTGGTATCCTCTACATGTGCTTGAGTGTCTTGATTGATACTGTCACCCCCTATTTCCATAGAAATTTCCTATTTTGGATCTTGAGGAGGCTTCTCATATTTTTGAAAGATTTCATTGATAATGGGGACACTTGTCTTTCCACCTGTTCATCATCTTTGGTCATATCAATGATCTCAGAAGGATTCGGAGGTGTTGCATCCTTTTCTTGCTCCCTCTTGAGACTTTGCTCATTTTCTCTCTCTGCATTGATCTTTTCCAATTCTTCTTGTTCCCTTTGTTCGTCTTGAGCTTTCCTTTGTTGTTTAGCTTACTCCTCCTTAACCTCCCTTTTCAGTTCTTCTTGGTCTTGCTTAGTCTTTTCTTCTTGGTCTCTTTTCTTTTTCACCAAAAACTCTTTCTTGGTGGCGCCATAGATGTGGATATATGTGTGTTTCTCCTCTAGATACCAGTTACCAATGTAATCCAAAACTTTCTTGGCTTGTTTGAATAATCTAGGACACTCTTGCCTAAAGATGAGGAAGTATATTCGGGCCATGAAGAAGTCACATATTTGAGCATGAGACCTCTTATGTTTACTTTCCCAAAACATATTGAAGTAGACATGTACAGGTGGCTCAGAGACTTGCTAACTAAGTGACAAACCTCAAAAAGTGTTACAAGCACACAAAACATCAAGTAATAAGGAGACCATGTGGAATGCAAGGCAGTATTTGTTTGAGGTGTTTAGTCTTTACCAATACTAATGTTTAGTGACTTGGATATGATGGACCTCTAGTTTAAAATATTTCCTCACATGGAAACATGGTATGCCAAAGGCATCCAAGCTTCAAAAAATTGAGAGCAGTCTCTCTCTCTACATAATTTACATGGTAAAATCATTAAGTACATATATGGTTCCCTCAACCTTGTGATGGGATATTTTCCTGCTGACCTATTGAAAAACTTCTTATCATCCTTCCACTAGTTCCCTAGGATCTTATTGGTATCATATTTTTGGTAGAAGGCTATTGTAAAGTCCTTGTTAAGGGATTCTTCAAGCGCAATGAACTTGCAATATATGCTAACATCCTATGGGATAAATAATCTAATACATTCCCCTTTGACATTATTAATGTTTCATTTTTTACAATCAGTGTGATTGATGACCCATTCCATCAATTCCACACATGGGAAAACTAGTGCCCTTGCAGTAACTGGGTGTAATCTGGACTGTCTAATAAATGGGAAAACTACATTGTTGATTGTTCTAAGATCCAGATCACTGTTAGGGGTTGATTTTGAGTAATTTTTATCATTGAATTTGGTGAATAGATCATTCCAAGTAGGGATTGGTACGCACCACCTCATTTGCATGACTATATATCCCAGTATGACAACACTTATGTGGATATCTTCTTCGGTGGGAGTCTGGTGAGTGATTATATGCTTTTCAAAGTGGATGGCTCCTCTACTTTCATTAGAGTGGAGCTGAAACCCCCTTTTGCATCTTCTGACCTGGTTCTTGACTTCTTATGTGACTTTCATAATGGATATTTCCTCGGAGGCATTTTACCTGTATCGGGGAAAAGGAATATGAGTGATGGTACATTATTGGAAGATAACATATTCTAGATGAATACAAAGTGTACCTTTTTATCGAGTGATTCAGTGACAAGATAAGTGATGCTCACCTGTAATACAATTGGGATGTTGGCAATTACTGGTTAGAAGGCCTTCTTTATGTCACAAGGAGATACATAGTTTGAATTGTCAAGGTTGCAAATCGAGACCAAGTTTTAGGCCGCTAGCACAGGGGTAAAAATAATTTCTTAGCTAACAATGAATTTTAATTAGTGCAAGAAACACAAGTTAAATAACCAAATTTCTGAGCATGGGGTGGGATCTTGCATATCCATAGAGTTAAATTCTCCCCTATACACTCAACCAACCATTAATGGATTATTTAATGTGAAAACAAGCCTATCGGTGCATTGAAAAGTTTCATTTGGCGTGCTTCACACTCATCATTGTTAGGAAGAACATAAGTAACTTGTGTATAGCTAACAAAGAGTATCGACCCAACCATTGGCCTCAGTAATATGTACACTATAATGGCGTGGGAAGCACATGTGTTCTGCTGACTAGAGATATTGATTTGTCAAGGGAAACAAAAAAAAGGCAGTGTGTCGACATTTGATTGGTAACATGGCCTGTCAACATGTCATGTGACTCAGATTTTACATAGCCACAAAAAATGGATACATTGCAAGCTAGATATTTTGACATCCCAAATCTATTCTCTCTTGTAATCAAATGGATGGCATAAGCTAAGAATTTTGATGGATCGGATCTATTATTTCTCATAATCAGATGGCCAAGATTTGTTTTCCAGAAAATGTTCATCAGAGTCAACAATTATTCATGGGGTATAAAACGTTGAAAATATATGATTCGATGTCGATGATCTATCGACAATCGAGGGGAAATACTTTCATGAAAACTTAAAATGTTGACAATCCTATCAATGCCCAATGAGTTCATCGGTGTCGACAAGAAATCATGTATGCCTATATGAAACATGCAACCAAAACCCCCAAACATCAATGAACAACAAAGATATATGTATAGTGATGATGTGTGCAATGACGTATTAGCTAAAGTGGCATCTGATGTGGCATAGATGTAGTATGAAATATGACATGGAAGTTGGCATGGTAGGTGATGTGGAAGGTATGGAAAATGACATGGAAGGTGATGTGGTAACGGACGTGGCATATGTTGTAAACTTCAAATGAGGCCTACTCATGTGGTAAGTTTCAATGACCATGATTTATCTATGTGCACAAAAGGACGGTCAACGATAACACTCTTTGTTGACTGGTCTATCAATGATTAGGGGTGGGCTTAATCCTACACTCAATGTTCAAATGTTATCCAGCCAATGCCCGATGATTTCGTCAATGAATGGTAAAAAACACGACTCATTCACATTTGTTGGAGAAAACCCTCGATGTCTATGAGTTCATCGACATTCCCTTTAAGGATTTTTTGGGTCGATATTTTGGGCCTCGCATTTTTATTTTAAAGTCTTTAGTCCCAACCCAATGATTTCATTAGGATTTTTGAAAAGTCTTGTTTTAATGCTCTTCTGTCTGTTATTTATTTTTATTCATTACCACCTTTGCACAGATATGAGAGTTCCTTTCTTGGATTTTTTATTTAAGATTTTATCATGGAGAAAAATGAATAAAAAAGAAAGATGAAAAGAAAATTAAGATGCAATAAAAGAATTAGCAATGAAAATACTCAAAAAATTGAAGATAAAAGAAAGTGGTACCCTAAAATTTATCAAACATTTTAAAGGGTGTGTTGAGTTATCAACATGCATAAAAATATTCTACCCTCGTACCAAAGTATATCTCCCTTCCACTCCCAATGTTCCATATATTCCATCCCTTCCTTTATACATTGTATTTTTTGTTTAGTAATGTTGTCATTTTTCCATTCATGGCGAGCTTCTTCCAGCCATACAGGAATAGAAGATGTATTAGAATATAAGCTTGAGGCTTCTTCTATTCTAGAAAAAACATCTGCTACTACATTGTCCTTCCCCATTTTCTAGATTATTTCAAAATAAAACCATTGCATTTTCGCTACACATTTTTGTTGCTCTTCTGATGAAATATTTGATCCAAAAAGTACTTTAGGCTATCATGGTCTGTATTGACTTTAAAGTGCCTCCCAATGAGATATTGTCACCATTTTTTTATTGCATGTAAAATTGCTTCCATTTATTTTTCATGTGTAGATTTCACAAAATATTTTCCCTTGAATTGTTTTCTTTCAAAATCCAATCGTCTCCCTTCTTCTGTCAATATTGCTCCCATTCCTAGTCCTAATGCATCACATTCTACTACAAATGTTTTACCAAAATCATGTGTTGCCAATACTAGTGTAGAAGACATGGAATCCTTTAAGAGAGAGAATGCCAAATTAGCCTTATCATTCCATACAAATGAATTTTTCTTCAAAAGAGATGTGAGTGGGCCTGCAATGCGTACATACTTATTAACAAGTTTTTGACAATATCATGTAAGACCCAAAAATATTCTAAGACTCTTGATGTTCTTAGGAGTAGCCCATTTTGTAATAGCTTGGATCTTTTGAGGGTCCACCTTAACCCCTTCCCTTGAAACAATATGACCCAAATATTCTACTTTTTGTTTCCCAGAAGAATGTTTGGATCCTTTTGCATACAATTGATTGCTCTCAAGAATTTGCAGGACTTGATCCACATGTTTAATGTGGTCTTCCAATGATTTTATATAGATAAGTATATCATCAAAGAAAACCAACACAAACTTTCTAATATGGGGTTGAAAATTTTTGTTCATAAGACTTTGAAAAGTCAAAAAAACATTAGTAAACCCAAAAGGAATGACAAAGAACTCATAATGCCCATCATGAGTTCTAAAAGTTGTTTTGGGAATGTCATATTTTCTTAATATGATCTAGTGGTATCCTGATTTATTATTTTTCTAAAAGTTAATTGGATGATAGCTTTGATGTGTTATTGCAAGCTTCACGTTAATTAATGTATAGAATTAATTATACCATAAATGATTTCAGTCAATGCTTCTCCATATTTTCTGTAAATTTGGGTGTCTGTCAATTTAGGTATAGGCTACCTATGCCCAATCCGTACAACTTTACACTCAACGACGGACCTTTAATCGCATGACAAATAAAAAAATACTCCATGCAAACCCCAAGTTGTTAACCAACAATCTACCAAGATATTCATGTTCTCCATTATAAAATTTGGATATAATTTTTCATTAAGAATTGTAATATTTAATGGTGTATAATTTGGATATTCATCATTGAATGTCGAGATTCATCCTTTGGTGTATAGTACTTCAACATCCCATTAAAATATACAACATATAAATTTTATATTTTTATAAGTTAAAATAACAAATAAATAAAATTTATAAAATAAAATAAAATAAATATAAACTTTATATATACATATTTGCATATCAATGCAAATCAAATTTATTTTTTTATATGTAAAAATTTATATTTAAATTATTGATTTTGTTTGGTGTTTATGTATATACAAGCTTCTAGCATATCCTTTTTTGGTTCTTTATGGTAATCAACTGGTTTTAAATATTTTATTGATTTCTTTAAATGTCATTTGAATACCATAAAATTACCGTGGCATTTTGCATTTGTTTTTATTGTAAAAATTTAAATGGAATTTTGAAAAGAATGTCAGTTATATATTATGTATTTTTAATTTACTTTTATTTAGTTGTCTTTTAGGATGCATTTTGCATTTGTTTTTATTGTAAAAATTTAAATGGAATTTTGAAAAATATATAGATTTTATACTATGTATTTTTAATTTTTTCTCTTTTAATTATTATTATTATTATTTTGAAATAAATATTTATATTATTATTTTATTTAAAAATAGAAATAATTGATTGTACAATCAATGTGGATAAGGTATATAAATTCTATATTCTTATAAGTTAAAATAATAAATAAATAAAATTCATAAAATAAAATAAAAAATACAAACTTTATATATATATATATATATATATATATATATATATATATATATATCAATGCAAATTAATTTTATTTTTTTAGTATTTAAAAATTTATATCTAAATTATTGATTTTGTTTGGTGTTTATGTTTAGTTAGTACTATTTAATATTGGCAATGTATCTAGTTCCATGAGGATTTAGTTCCATTCAGTTTATTGTTCATTATACATTCTGAATAACAAACAACCATCAATTATTATCTTTTGACCAAAACTATTTATTATTTATGCATTTAGTTATATTAAGTTTTATTGTTAACATGCATTTCCCAACTAAGTAGGGAAGGACTGAGTTGTCATGCAACCCTTGTTTAATTTGTGTGAGTTTTAATTTAATTTTTCTAAGTGTATGTGTTTTTTTTTTTAATTTTAATATTATTTAATTTAAATTTTTAGTATTTATGTTTTTTAAAATTTTAAAAAGTAGAGTTTTTTTAATTCTTTATTTTATTTAGTTATTTAATTTGTGGTAGTTTTAATTTTATTTTTTTAATTGTGTTTTTATATATATATATATAAATTATTTAGATTTGTTTATTTTCTTTAGTTATTTAATTTGTGTTAGTCTTAATTAAATTTTTTTAATTTTTAAATTTTATTGTTATTTAATTAAATTTTTTAATATATATATTTTTTTAATTTTAAAAAGTAGAGTTTCGTTTTGTTTTATTTATTTATTTTAAATATGCTTTCGCATGTTTTTTTTTATCATGTGTTTTAAATTTTGTATTTTAAGGTTTTAAATTTTTTTTTTTTAATTAGATTTTTTCTTTTAATTATTTTTAAATTATTATTATTATTTTTTTTTTTGATTTGTATTTTTTTTCCACAAAGGTTTTTTTCTCCTTAACAAAAGTTGTTTTTTTTCTTTATTTCTAAAATAAATTTGTGTTTATTACTTAATTTTTTTTTTGTTTAGAGCATTATTTTTTCATTTTATTATTTTCTTAATGTAAATTATTGAAAAAATAAAATTAATTAGTAAATACATTATCAAATAATAACACTTTTAGATTTGTCTCAAATGTGTAGATTAGATAGCGATGCATTTTTAAGGCAATCCTTGGTGCCAGTTGTCAAAGCCATGTTTCAATTAGGTCATAGTTTTAAATATATAAAAAAATGGTGCTAGCATCATTTTTTGATTAAAGAGTCAATTTCAAGGTTTTTTTTGCATTGTTTCAAGGCTTTTTTGGCAATGTCAATGGCCTAATTTCAAATAAGTTGCAATTTTAACTCAAAAGGGTGCTACCGGTAGCACCAAGTTTTGATTTGGGGGTTGATTTTGGTGTTTTTAACTAAAAAATATCATATTTTTGGACTAGAGTTCTCGTTGTGAGATCATAGTTCTCGTTAAGTTGGTAACTATGTGTTTATTGGAATATTTCAAATGCACAATCATATCATGCTAATATTTACACCATAGTTCATATTTGCACTCAAATGATGAATCCTAGAACTCCTAAAACTAAAAAATTTAGATTTCTCCTACCAAAGCTATAGATTAGCTTATACTAAAATTCTGTAAAGGATGATTTAAGAGTGAAAACATTCCATTTTATGTATTATGTTGGTGTGTGTTTATTCCACTATAGCTCTGACTCTATCAGTATATCATCAAAGAAAACCAAAACAAACTTTCTAAGATGGGATTGAAAATTTTTGTTCATAAGATTTTGAAAAGTCTAAGGAGCATCAATCAACCCAAAGGAATAACCAAGAACTCATAGTGCCCATCATGAGTTCTAAAAGCTATTTTGGGAATGTCATATTTTCTTAATATGATCTAGTGGTATCCTGATTTAAGATCTAGCTTTGTAAAATAAGCCACTCTATGAAGTTCATCTAATAGCTCATCAATATTTAGAATAAGGAATTTATCCTTTATGGTGATTTTGTTTAGATCTCTATAATCGGGACACGTCCTCCAAGAATTATCTTTTCTTCTCACCATCACTACTCAAACTAAAAGTGAACTTCTTCTTGGTTGAATAATACTTGAATCCAACATGTCTTGTACTATTTTCTCAATCTCCCCTTTTTTCTAATGAGGATATCTATAAGGCCTTTTATTAGGAGAATTAGTTCTCAGTATTAGTCAATCTGATGTTCATGATCTCTATATGGAGGTAGACCTTTAGGAATTTCTTGGAAGACCCTATAGTGCTTTTTCAATGTGCATCTTAATTCCTCTAGAATATTTTCATCTTCCTGCTTAATTCCATAGAATAAATTTTAACCACAACTCCCTTGCTACCCTTCTTTAGCATCTTTTCCATTCTTTGAGAGTTGATGACTTGAGAAGGTCAGAATTTCAACCCTTTGAGTTCGTATTGAATTCCTTCCAACTCAAATCTCATGAATAATTTGTTATAGTTTGTAGAAAGTGTACCTAATTTTCTCAACCATTGAATGCCTACAACAAAATCTACACCTCCAATGGGAATGGAATACATTGAGATTTCCAAATTATATTCTTCCATACTTAATTTCATGTTGTGGCATTTTCCCACATAATCAATACTCTCTCCATTAGCAACCAAAACTTGAAAATTTGTCAATATATATACAAAACAATTGAAGTGCTTTGCTAATCTTTTATCAATGAAGTTATGGGTACTATCAATGAGCACTATAACTTTTTCTTCTTAATGTAACCTACAATATTCTAGGTTTGAGGTGTTGACAACCCTGCCAATGCATAAACAAATACTTCAAACTTGTTTGAATCAATGTTGTGCACAATTTCGACCTCTATTTCCTGCTCTTTTAAGTTGATAAGTTCTTCCTCATTTTTTTGTGTAGAAGTCTCCACCTCCTCTTCATCATTATTTTCCAAGATGAACAATTTTGTTCCTTGACATTTATGCCCTTTTGACCATTTGTTGTTACAACCAAAGCATAGTCCAGTTTCTCTCTTGATGTGTGAATTTATAACTACAACAAATTAGTATGAGGATGAATACTAAGTGTTTGTAGAAACGTATGTATGATATTTCTTATTTTGCATATTTAATTAAAAATTAATGATACTTATAGGGCTTACCATCTTGAGAATTATTGAGTGATGGAATGAACTCATTAAGCCCAAGCACTGTCACCACTGGCATGGAAAGTTTGTAAGCCACTCATTGAGAAAAATGATTTGTTGTGAAAAACGCTTCTTTAGTAATCTCCTTTCATGTAGGAAAGTGCTCATGTAAATTGATTTATTTGGGAAAATTGATGCTCAATTATTTTCACTTTCATAGTGTTAATTCTATGGTGGGAGAAACAAATTAAATTTGCTAAATATTGTGTAGGTTGGATACACTTAATATATAGATTTTCACACATGAAGAAAGTAATGAGAATAGGCAACTTGCTACCCAGAATTCTCATCTCTTCTTATTGTTACTGCTTTTAGATCATACAATTTTCATGTGTGAATCATTTTCATTATTGAAAACCATGTTTATGACATTTGTTACTTGGAAAAATGAGTTGGTAATACAATTCATTGCCCATAACTAACAGCTTGGTTCAATGCATTTTTTAATCGGTAAAGCATTTTGTTTGGGAAAATAGTTTCCCATATGGCAATGTGCATTGGTAAAACAATTTGGGTTTGGCCACTCATTTCCCCTTATTGATACTTATTTTTATCATATTTGGTTTGTGAATGGAACAATTTGGAAATTGTGTTAACATTACCAATTTAACTCTCTTTCCCTTTGAGTATGGTTACGCAAAACTCAATGAGTGTGTATATAAGTGATAGCCTATTGATATGATAAATATAATGATTATGTGTTGTATTGTATGAATTTAATGCCCAGCTTAGAAGATGTCATTAACATTGAATTTGTGATTAAGGAAACTGATTATACAAAGGACAAATTGTGCTCAATGTGATTAAGTAAAAGTGGTTTATTGAACTCGTTTGATTGTTTCATATGTGTGTATCTCTCCCGTATATGATGCTAACAAAGTGTTTGTGAAAATGACTCAAAGAGTCTTCACAAGAATGCAACCATGTGATTACATACATTTTG
>CBVK0102195355.1:0-27411 GCA_900067695.1 Picea abies | reverse complement strand
AGATCTACACTCTTTCCCTACACGACGCTCTTCCGATCTCACCTTCCATATGATCACCCCTTTATAAAAAAAATGTGACATAAACTGATGGGCGTCGGGCTCTGCTCCTGCTACAATCTAGGAGTGACTTCCAATGCCAACATTTATGGCACCGTTGTCGAGAACAAAGTTGAAGATTTTCCCCGAGATTGAACGACATTGAGCCTCTGATTATAAAGGTGCATTAGGCATCAGAGCCTTTGAAGATTGCTACTGTGCACCTGGAGACTCCATTGTGACGACTCCACTGGAGTGAACCTGTTGTTTTAGTTGTGGCTTCCAGAGGCAGACACACGTGGTCCCATCCATAGCTGCCTCTAGCTACACCTGAAGCTGATCCGGAGGTGATTTTCAGAAAAGAAAAGGCCTCTAAAGGAGAAACTTCCACCGCCAAACCAGGTAATCCGCCATCTCCTTCTATAGAAACTCCATTTTCTTCTCCTCAGCTTCCTAGCAGACCTTTTTCTAAAGTTTCCCGTTTCCTGAATTTCGGGAGTGTTCCTGCTGAGTTTTCCCCTCCTGGTCTGGGATTGGAGGGAGAAATCCTTGTCACTCCCCTCTCCCCTGAAGCTATACCTTGGCGTGGATCCAGGACCACGGAATATTTCCCCACTCCTAGATTTACCACTCCTCCTCTTGTTATTGTTGTCACTTATGCACAGAGAGAAGCATCTGTTGACTCAAGCCCATTAGCCTTCTCCCTAAATCCCCCATTATTTCCTGGAAGCTCATTCCTAGTATCCCCTTTTCGAGCCCCTACTCCTTCAATTTCTCCTCCACCTAATATTCCTATGGCCATACCAAATCCCCCTATGACCATAATGGAGGCTATTATAGTTGCTAGGTATACTCCCCTTGTGTTACCTCAGCCTCTCAATGCCCTTCCAGCAGATGGTCACCTCAAGAAGCTACCCAAGTTTACAGGCGAAGGGCACATAGTTGCAGAAGAACACCTTGAATCCTTCTACAGTTTTACAGACGATCATGTTATCATGCATGCAGATGTATGGATGAGGATTTTCATTCATAGTCTTGAAGGCGAGGCTAGAAAATGGTTTAGGGCCCTACCTCCTGGATATATTGATGGGATTGAGGCTTTGGATAGTGCCTTTTTGAGACAATGGGGAGACAAAAAGGACTTCATGTATTACATGAATGAGTTTGGGTCTTTGAAGAGAAAGGAAGGAGAGTCTGTCTCTGACTTCTCCAAAAGATTTAATAAAATGTAAAATAATATCCCCACTGAGATAAAGCCCTTTGAAGCCTCTGCAAAGATCACTTATGCCAGCACTTTCGATCCTGATTTCAGCCTCCTATTGAGGGAAAGGAGAGCCACCACTCTGGCTCACATGTAGGACACAGCCGTGGAAGTAGAGTCTAACATATTAGTTGTTGACCGATTCAGGATTAAGGCTGACAGAGACGTATCCAAGATAATAACAAAGGCTTCCCCATCCCATTCATCTCCCCTTCCCCTTTAGAAGGATGAGGTAACTAAAGTACTGAAATCCCTTTCATCTAGGATGGAGAGGTGGGAGTTAGTGGGGAAGCCTATGTAAAAAATCCCCCAGAATACTGATAACAGAGGTTTCAAGAGGCCTGGTAACAATATGTCGTAGACTTTGCCAAAGGAACAAAGAAGCAGAGACAGGGATGATCAGAGGATTTAGACCCCTCTCTAGAATAGCCTAGTTGCCCATGAGGAAGGGGAGGAAGTGGATGAACTCGACCCTGAGATCCACTGCATCGAGGACACTTCCCCTTTTCCTCATTTGACACAATATGCATATGAAGAATCCCTTATCAACACCCAAATCAACGAGTTGAGTAAAGGGGAAAAGGCTAGCAACACTCCTAACAAATACCATCTCAGGTCAAAAAAGAAAGAAGGGAATTTTGATAGCCAGGATCAACCCCTCATAGCGGAAAGGCCTACTAAAGTTGCAGCAACCACTACTAAAGAAAAGAAAACTCAAAATGCTTCACCAGCATCCAAGGAACCTGTCTCCGAGGTAAGGGAAGCTCCTAAGTCTCTCTCCTCCTTTAGTTTTGAGCATGAGATTCAGAAGATTAGAATTCCTATACCCCTCTCCGAACTAGTTAAAAATGAAGATTTCAAAAAGTCCCTCTCCAAGCTGCTACAATCCGAGCCCCCCCAGCCTTCCACAGACTCAATAAATCTCCAAGATGAAAAGCCAGCAATCGTCCTAGGCCCCATGGTAGAAGATAGAGATGATTCATCCCCTCCCTTCTACACCTCCCTGAACATACATGATAAAGTGTTGCATAATTGCCTCATGGATTCAAGAGCTTCCCATAACCTTATGCCCAAAATAATCATGGAAGAATTGGGACTGGGAGTGACAAAGGCTTATCATGATTTGCACTCTTTTGATTCAAGGAGGGTGCAATGTCTTGGAGTCATATAAGACTTGGTGGTCTCTTTATTTCAGTTTCCAATGAAGAGTGTGGTCATGGACATTGTGGTAGCTGATGTTCCCCCCAAGTTTGGCATGCTATTGTCTAGGTCTTGGATTAAAAGACTCGGAGGAACATTGCAGATGGATCTCACATATGCCACAATTCTAGTCTTTGGAGGGGAACACATGAGGTTGTACAGAGAATCCCAGCTAGCCTATATTGTTAGTGATGAAGCAAACCCCACCAATCATCCCATCTTTTCACTTGACACTGATTTGGGGTCTAGTTTATTGCAGATCACTGAAACTCCTGATGCCCCTTTATAGATTAGAAAGCAACTTGTTTTTAATCAGGAGATACCTTCTCTGACCACCTCTGTTTGGAAGATGTTCTTTGACAGAGCTTCCTCCAGTATAGGCGTTGGCGCTGGAGTGGTTTTTATGTCACCTTCTCCAGAGACCATATCCCTTTCATACAAGCTGGAATTTGAAACCACCAACAATGTGGCAGAGTATGAAGCTCTTGTTATGGGTATGAAGGATGAAAAAGAAATGGGAGTAAGGGAGATGGTAGTGTTGAGAGATGCTGAATTGATTATCCAAAAAGTTAGAAATGTCTATCAGGCCAAGCATCATCAACTCAGAAGTTACAGGAACAAGGTATGGGACCTAATTGATAATTTCTTCTTAGCTTTCAACATTTCTTTTGTCCCAAGGGAGGATAATACTTTGGTCGATTCCTTAACTGTCTCAACTAGTCTATTTAGGATCCCTCTGCCACCGAAGATCCCATGTGGGGTCGAGATAAGATATAGGCCATCCATCCCGGACAATGTAAAGCATTGGAAGGTATTCAAAGAGGATCTTGAAATCGAAAAATTTCTTCAGTCCGTCAATGAGTTTTCTATATTGCACATTGATCAGGACCCTGATCCCGAAGGCGACCCTCACTCTGAGGTATTCTTAAATAAAATTTTTAATCACCATATTGTTCAGTTGCCCAGCAATCACATTCCAAGGGGACTAGTCCCTTTAGAAAGATTGTTCGATGGGAATGATGTGGTAGTAAAAGATAAAATTTTAGGAGGAGATACTGATACATCTGAGTGCAATATTGGCACACAAGAGGAGCCTAAGTTCATCAAGTTGTCAAGCAGCCTGACCCAAGAACAGAGGGCTGAATACACTGAACTATTAAGAGAATTTGTCGATGTGTTTGCATGGACCTATGAAGACCTCAAGACATATGACACATCTGTCATTGAACACAAGATCCCACTGAAGGAAGAGGCTAAACCATTTAGGCAAAAGCTAAGATAGATAAACCCTATGTTACTACCTGTCATGGAAAGAGAAGTGAAGAAGTTGTTAGATGCCCAAATCATTGTCCCCTTGAGATATTCCAAATGGGTGGCCAATTTGGTCCTGGTAAGAAAGAAAAGTGGAGAAATCAGGCTCTGTGTTGATTTCGGGAACCTGAACAGGAGCTCAAAGAAAGACAATTATTCCCTGCCCAACATGGAACACATATTGCAGAGGGTAACTGGTGCATCTAGGATATCCATGATAGACGGTTTTTCTGGTTATAACCAGATATCAGTCATGCCCGAGGACAAAGAAAAAAAATCCTTCACCATGCCTTGGGGCACATTCATGTATGCCAAAATGCCCTTTGGATTGATGATTGAAGGAGCAACATTTCAGCAAGCCATGGATATAGCCTTCATCGGAGAGAGAGATCAGTTTGTGGTGATCTATCTGGATGACATCATAGTCTTCTTCAGGTCTGATAAAGAGCACTGCTATCACTTAAGGAAAGTTTTCTCGAAATTTCGGAGGTTTGGTCTTTCCCTAAATCCCAAGAAATATTTGTTTTCTATGATGGAGGGAAAGTTGTTAAGCCATATAGTATCAGCAAAAGGAGTGAGAATTGATCCCAGCAGAGTAGATGAAATTCATACCCTATCACTTCCCAGGTCTAAAAGGAAGTCCAGGCCTTTTTAGGAAAGATTAACTTTCTGAGGGGGTTCGTCTCAAATTTTGTTGACCTACTGAAACACATCACAACCATGCTCAAAAAGGGAAATGAAGTGAAGTGGACCATTGAACCTAGGGAATCTTTTGTCCAAATAAAAAGGGCATTAATTGAGGCACCTGTGCTGGTCAGTCTCGATTATGCCAAGGACTTCTTGATTTTTTCTTCTGCTTCTTTTGATACAGCAGCAGCAGTCTTATTGCAGAAAAATGAGGAAGGATGAGAACAACCCATTTCATTATTTAGCAAGGCATTGAGAGATGCAGAAGTTCGGTATGAGATCATGGAGAAGAAGACCTATGCCTTGGTGAAAGCTCTCAAAGATTTTAGAGTCTATGTCTTGCACTCAAAAGTGACTGCATACATTCCTTCAGCCTCTGTGAAGGACATCCTTATACAGCCTGACATAGATGGGAGAAGGGGTAAATGGATTGCCAAGATCCTGGAGTTTGATCTGGAGATTAAGCCCACCAAGTTGATAAAGGGGTAGGGTTTAGCCAAGCTGCTGGCTAAATCCAATTGCAAATCCATGGGGATTATCTTCATCAATGCGTGTTCAGAAAATTAGCAAGTTGAGTCATCCAAAAAAGGTTCTCATGGTGACTTATCGCTAGTAGAATGCACTTGGTATAGAGATATCTTGTATTTTTTGCAAGAGTTGAAGCCTCCTAATGGAATGGGAAAGAGTAAGGTGAGAGATTTAAAGCTCAAGGCGGTCAGGTATTGCCTCATTGACTAAGCCTTGTACTAGAAAGACCCTCTAAGGGTATTTTTAAGGTGCCTGAATCCACAAGAAGCCCAGAAAGTTATGTTTGATTTCCATAGTGGCCTTTGTGTGGGGCATCATTTATGGAAGACCACAGCTCACAAAATCCTCAGGGATGGGTATTACTGGCCCACTTTATTCACTAATATCTGCAGAGAAATCAGAGCCTGCATCAAATGCCAAAAGTTCTTAGGAAAGCAACAGCTTAGACCACTACCACTGAAGCCTGTAGTGGCTTTAGCACCTTTTCAATAGTGGGGGTTGGACTTCATTTGGGAAATCCATCCTCCCTCAAGCCACCAACAAAGATGGATCCTGACTGCAACAGACTATTTCACCAAGTGGATAGAAGTTGCCCCCACCAGAAGTGCATCACACAAAGTAATTATTAGCTTCCTAGAGGATATCATAGCCAAATTTGGTTGTCCCAGAAAGATTGTCACTGATAATGCTGTTTCATTCAAATCTGAGCCTCTAATTAAGTTCTGTGAGCAGTTCCAGATCTCACTAATTCACTCCACCCCCTATTATCCTCAAAGAAATGGACTGGCAGAATCTTCCAATAAAATCCTAATCAAGCTCATTAAAAGATTATTGGAAGACAATAAGAGGGCTTGGGATTCAAAGATCAAATTTTCTCTATGGGCCAATCGAGTGACAACAAAGAAGCCCCTGGGCACCTCGCCTTTTCAGCTGGTTTACGGAACAGAGGCGGTTTTTCCCACTCAACTCGCCTTACCTGTAGCGAAGTTCTTTCAAGATTATGAAGGAGATCCAGATCATATGGTCAGAAGGATTCATCATATGGTGGAAGTACAACAGATCAGGGAACATGTGATGGACACATCTCATAATCATCAGCAGAAGGTCAAACAAGCCTTTGACAGGAAGGTCAGGAAGAAGGAGTTTGAGATCAAGGATTTGGTGCTTAAGTGGGATGCACCCAAACAGGATAAGGGCAAACACAGCAAGTTTGACACCCTATGGATCGGGCCCTTCAAAATATCTGAGGTTTTCTCAAATAACATGTATAGGTTGCAGGATTTCGAGGGTGAAGAGGTTTTCAACAGCCTAGTAAATGGGCATTTTCTGAAGAAATGTTTTATTTGAGACTTAAAAGGCTCCTTTGTTTGTAAATATTGTCCTTTTAGTTCTTTGTTTATTTTTATTTTTCAGCTTAGTAAAAGACTCCATAGCCCAATAGCAAGGAACTGAAGCTGCAAATGAGTTCTTAGATGATCACAGGGACGACTCTATCTCCCATGGAGCCTAATGTTAACATTAATTCTTGTTAAGAGAGGTGGTTTGTTTTCTCTCCTTTGAGCCCATAGCCTGAGCTACGAAGAAGAAGGCCTAAAATTCCAACAAAGGCATTTTATTCAAAGGGCTCAGTGATGAGCGTCAAGCGCAGCACACAGAAGAAGTCCTTTTCGAGCTTAAAATCAAGTGAGTGGGCACTTTGTTTTCAATGGCAAGGATTCATCAACAGAGTAGAGAAATGGTCGATGGGTAATTGCAGTCAATCGAGTCACACCAAGTATAGCGTAGAAGTTTTTAAGGAAGTGAACGGTCGGAATTCTCCGTGGAGCACTCGTGAAGTTACGAGGGTCGTTGATCGCGATCAACTTAAGCATGGGATTATCTCTTGAACTCAGGGTTCATGAGTTTGGAGGGTAGACCATATCCTTTGGTTGCGCGAGATTGCGAGTTACAAGAAGTGTCCAAAGGGGAGTCAACCATCACCGACCATCATGTCTCGGGACTTGAGAATGCCAAAGTTCGATACTCCAACTCACGAGGTCGTGAGTTACGAGAGGCGCTAGCACTTAAGCCCTAGCCAATGGTTAGGTGTGGAGGGCACTGACAAGGAAAGGAGCCAGACCCATATCGCCATCTCGGGTATCAGGAGTTTGGAAAAGAGGAGCCGAGGGTCTTCAACCCACGAACTCGCGAATCGCGAAATTCAAAGAGATTTTAATGTCAGGCCCACAGTAGTGCCAAAGTGTTCTGGGTCATCTGATCAAGGAGAGACACGTGGCACACGATTGGTCTATGTCACCACCTCGCCTATCGTAACTTTGAAGCATGAGGATCATCCTCCTCCCAGCCGCGAGACGTGAAGTGTTGAAGGCGTCTGAGATTTGGGCCCACAATATCACCGAATATGATCAAGGTCATTCGATCAAATAGGGGCACGTGGTGCACGATTAGGATCTATCGCCTCTTCGCGCATAGCGACTTTGAAGAGCGAGGATCAGCCTCCTCCTAGGCCATGTCGGCATTTCGTCTATTGGGACTTCCAAGGGTAAGGGGTTTTTCTCCTCCATTGCATTTCAAAACCCTGAACCCCAAAACATCAAAAGCGCCTTTGAGGAAAAGCGTAGGGTCATGACCCATGGTCACTCAGAGAAATAGAAAAAGTTGTGAAAAGGGCCAAAAGAGCCAGGTTTAGCTGCAGAAGGGATCGTCGCGATCTCCAGGTGCCAGTCTGACTCGATCTCAACCTTGGTCCTTGCTAGGAGAAAATGAAGGTGGGAGGAGGTGGTTGAAATCTCTCCTCACTCATTAATTATAAGGTATGGAGGATCCGGCAGGTAGTCTGCCCAAGACAGTCCTGTGTGCTAGTTTTTTTCAAAGAAGCCATGTCGAGTCCTCGACTAACCAGAGAAGTCTACACATGCTAATTTAGCATTTAATGGCTCAGCTACCCCCTGCAAGAGCCATGTGAAGTTAAGGTGGTGTCTGATGAAGGATTTCCATCCAAGTTTGACTGAAGGGACGCCAGGTCTTGGAGGTCCAAGCATGCCTCTGTTGGGTGAATTTTTCTAAGTATATGTACTCAGTTTTTGTATTTTTGAAAGTATCGATGGTAGAGCATAGCTCCCAATTGTAAATATTTAATCTAGCCTCTGGTTCTCTGGTTATAGAAGAACATTTGAGACTTCTTGTTTAATGGTAGCCAGCTCCTTCTTTCCTCTTTTCCTCTAAATCTAAGATCCCGTGCATGGATGATCCAGTCGAGTGTTGCATTGCTATATTATGTAGGTTTGATATTATCAATTCTGCAATCTTCTTAGGTTCATTTTGAAGTTTGTTTGGCTCTGAGAGGATCTTACAGCCGAGACTTTTCCTCTTTTGTGAACACTGCTGGAAGACCGGATGTCCAGAGCAGACTTTGTTTCTCCTCTCTTCCCTCCAAATACTCACCACTATTATTAGTACTGGCTTAAGTTAGGTCAAGACCTCATGTGTCACTACTGTTCCAGCCCAGTTTTCTGAGTTAGAATGATACTGTTCCGAGTTTACTTCCATCTAATCACCCCTTTATAAACAAAATGTGACATAAACTGATGGGCATCGGGCTCTGTTCCTGCTACAATCCAGAAGTGACTTCTAACGCCAACACATACTTTCAATGCACTTTTCCTTCTAAGATTTGATCTCTACATATTGTTTTGACATTGTGTACTAGCTGTGCACTTTTCTTTCTGATATTTGATCTCTACATATTGTTTGACATTATCTGCTAATTGTTATATTGTTGACATCAATGACAATTTCATCTATGATAACTCAACAATGACAATTCATCATAACAACTTATCATCACATCATAATGACATCGACTGTTGACATCAATGACAACATATAAATGACAATATGTCCAACATTTTCTTCATACGATTTTGTTCCATTTGGAGGTTATCCTTCAAATCCACAAGGGTAGCTTCTCTAACTTGCAAAAAGTTATCAATAGCATGAAATTTTGACGTTACTGGAAGATATGAAATTATTGTAGGTGGTTGGTGGCCATACATTATTTCATATGGTGTTATTTTGGTTGTTTTATGATAGGAAGTGTTGTACCACCATTCCACCAAGGGTAACCATTGCACCCAATGATGTTGTTTGTCTGAGGAAAAACAACACATGTAGGTTTTCAAACATTTATTGACAACTTATGTTTGATCATCCGTCTAGGGGTAGTATGTTGTGCTCATGTTCAATTGTGTTCCCTGTAATTTAAAAAATTCTTTCCAAAATGTGTTGGTGAAAGTCAGGTCAAGATTGGACACAATGGATGTTGGCATGCCATGTAGTTTGAAAATTTGATCAATGAAAACTTATGCTACCATAGTGGGCATAAGAGGGTGTGGTAAGGCACAAAAATGTGCACACTTTGAGAGGAAATCTACCAGGACCATGATGACTGACTTGTTGCCCTCTTTTGGAAGGCCCACGATAAAGTCCATAGAGATGTTAGTCAAAATAGAATATGGAATGGGTAGTGGCTGGAGAGCTCCCGGGGTCTTAAAATTTTCACCTTTATTGTGTTGGAAAATATCACATTCGGTGACAAAGGTAAGGATGTCCTTCTTCAAGCCTTCCTAGAAAAAATAACAATGATCACAATCATATGTATTTTGGAATCCTGAGTGACTAGCGATATAAATTGAATGCATCTCATTTAATATCCCGGGCTTGAGTGTTGAAGTAGGAGATAGAAACAAGCACTCCTTATAGTGGAGGATATTGTCTTTCTAGGTGTAGGCAGTGGGCGGGTTAGGGTCCTCCTGAAGTCATTGAATTACCTGTGATATAGTTGGGTGGGTGAGCCACTCTTGTTGAACTTCCTCAATCCAATTAGGAAATGGTAATGATAAGGCAAAGATGGAAACTTCATCCTCATATTGTCTTAACAATGCATCTGCCACTACATTTTATTTTCCTTTTTTATATATGATCTCATAATCATAGCCCAACATTCTGGTCAGCCACTTATTATGTTTCTGGGAGGATAACCTCTTCTCTAGAAAATACTTCATACTATGATGATCTGTTTTGATATAAAAACAGTGGCCCAATAGATATGGTCGATAAGTGTGCACCGAATGGAAAATGGCCATCATTTCCTTTTCATATGTATATTTTCCCAAATTGCATCCACTCAAAGCCTGGCTAGTAAAATAAATAGGTCTACCATATTGTGTGAGAATTGCACCAATAACAGTTCCTGAAGCATATGATTCCTTTCCCAATCATGTCTCCCTGAAATATAAATGCCAAATGTAGACAACTTGTCATTGTCACTGAATCAACCACTACCACTGTCACTTTGTCACTGTCAACCTATCATTGTCACAAAAACCTATACCATGCATCAATCATGCATCAACCTATACCTCAACCTATGCCATCAAAAAGTTCATAAACCATGCACCAAAATTGTACAAATAATATTTCGAAACAACTTGTCCAAACAACATGTCACAACAACTTGTCCAAACAACCTGTCTCATCAATCTCATCAACCAAATAATATCTACTAACCAAGATCAATTAGTAAGATAAATCTCAACCATATTCTCAATATCACCAAGATGTGCATCAACCAAGACTACTCACAAACATCAATAAGATGTACCAAGATCAATATTTTCTTCTAATATTATACCAAGTCATGTATACCACATCATCCATAAACCATGTGTCAAGAATACTACTAGCATGTACCAATCATGTATAATCTATAGATCAAACTATGACTCATCAAGTTGTACCAACATCACCATAGCATACATCTCATGTATGTTCCAACTCATCAACTATATGTCTCAACATGTACCCAACATGTACCTCAACCATATACCAAAGACATATGCCAATATAACCAACAAGAGTTCTCTAGCAATACATCACAATATCCATAGGTCAAATACCCTAAACCCTCACATCAAACCATGTGCCAAACCTCACTGTTGTGTAGCCTCAAGTGTGTACCAATAATATATCAAGAACACTATCAAAATCCTCTCACAATATACCATAAGATATACCAATAAAAATCATACATGCACCAGCAATATACTTCAACATATCTGCCTCAAAACCATTTCACTACAACAAGTACTATACAACCAATAGTGTCTCTAAACATGTACCAAGGAAGTGCATAATTAGATCAAGGATATGCCTCTAGATAGTATCACATTAATATGATTTTCCTCATAACCAAAGTGCCATAACATCACTGAGAAAGTACTCAACATAACCAACAATATACCCTAACAAAAATGACTCAATCCACACACTAGGGTTTGTACCATGCACTTATGATATGCCTAAAGATTATACTTAAAAACTAAACTATGTACCATCATCATACACCCTTCAACACAAGAATATACTCATACGTGTAGCTTTGTGACTGACCTAGAACATCAAACCTCAGTTATCCATGCCTTTCTCAGCTTATGTTGCATGTTACCAACATTTTCCCCAAACTTATCAGTGCCTCGCTTGTTGCGCACTAGTTGACCCGCGAGGATTCATCGCTTGAAACCTATAGGATGATCCACGAGGACCTCACTAATTAGGGTTTTTTAGAAACCCTTTCCCTCTGTAGCTCCAAAACTTTTTCATCAAACTTTCTTCGCTTCCTCAACTTCACGCAACCTTATATTTGTCAATTATACTTGTCAATAACCTTTCACAAAACAAATATTCAACTAAGTTCAATATGTGCTAATAGGAGTCACTTCATGTCTTATTTATACTCTCCAAGTGGATTCCCTTAGGAGTTATCTTCTAACTATTTTACCCAACTTCCCTCTTTTAGGGATAACCCACTTTCAACTACTTTACCACTTGCAACTACTTTATCCACAATTAGTAAACTCACCACTTCTTGTTGCAACTAATTTAATTTTAATTATTTTCTTATTGCAACAAATTTACCCATGATTAACTCCTAGTTACAACCAATTTGACTAGTAAAATTCTTCTACAAGATTCTAGAATAATTGACTTCTTTTACCTTCTAGGGGTTTCTAGATAACTCAAAAGGGTTCTCCATCTTCACATAGACATAACTCCCTAGCCATGAGGAGTTATGTGATGTACCACCTATCACCGGAAATGGCACAACATGTATTATCCATACAAAATAGTCTCACCTGAAAATCATTGATATTCATGTCTTAATTCCTCAAACAAACTTGGGTTCCTTAACCACATATATGGGGCTACCGGAATGTGCTACCAGACATACTCAAGGATTGACATCAATCTCTAAGGGTTGACATCAATATACAATATCACTTTCCAAGGGTTGACATCAGTAACAACCAACTTTCCATCAACCTAAACCAAATTTCCAACAATGGTTGAACGCCAACTCAAGGGTATCTGCTATAATTGTGATGACAAATACTTTCCTGGGCACAATTGTAAAGAACATAAACTTTTTATGGCCATTTCAGAGAATTTTTTTTTTGAAGATATTGAGGTTTCTCTTGAATAAGAGCTACCCCAAACAAATAATCTTACGCCGCCCTTTGATCCACCCAAAGTTGAACCACTAATTTCATTGAATGTTGTCCCTGGTTTTTCTGCTCCTCGACCCCTCAAATTGATTGGTTACATTAAGCATAGGAAATTCATCATCCTAGTTGACAGTGGAAGCACTCATAATTTCATTGATCGTCGAATATTCTCACTGATTTCATTCATCATTGTTGAATGGTTACACACTCTTGGTCCCATAACCATGGATTTTAAGGATTTAACCATGCAATTCCAACAGGAAGGACAAAAATATAAATTCCAAGGAATTACAACGGGGTCTCTGGAGATCATTAGATCCCACCACATGAAAAAGTTACTCAAAAAAGGTCATTCTAGCATCATTTCCCAACTCCATTCCATTCAAGTAGTTGAGACACCCCAGGTACACCCTAACCTTCAAGCTATAATTTCCTGCCATCCCATTGTTTTCCAAACTCCCCAGAGCCTCCCCCCATCCTCTGGAGACCATGACCATTCCATTCCTTTAATTCTGGGCAGTCTTCCTCCCAATGTTCACCCTTATCGTCATCCCTTTGCTAAAAGAAATGAAATTGAGAAAATTGTCTAAGAATTGTTAAAAGAGGGTGTTATCTGCACCAATACCAGCCCTTATTCTGCCTGTGTTTTCATGGTCCTCAAGAAAGAAGGAACTTGGCGCATTTTTTAGGATTTCCATGCCCTTAACAAACTTACTGTAGCATACCAACAACCCACAGGCAGGGATGATTTTAGGGGCTAAATTTCGCTCATGGGCTAATTTTCCATGGTTTTTCCCAAAATATTATTCTCTATTTTAAAAATTATTTGCCCAAATTCTATAGGATAAAATTATATTACTTTAAAAATAGCCAAAAATTTATACAAACTATATAAAATCCTTAGAAATTTGAATATTTTTACAAAAATATAGCCAAACATTTATAGTTGGAATATGAAGGATTAGTAATATTTGCCAAGGTTTCTACATGTTAAAATAAATTTCCATCCTTAAAATCATCCCTGCCCACAGGCCGAGCTATGCCACTTCAAGCCCACTTCTAGACTTCTTTTGACTTCTAATCTAACTTTTAATTAATAAATATGCAAGAATTTTTCACATGCATAGATCAAGATTCATGCTACAACATAAAACAAATGAACCATATGTCGTACACAATAATAACCAACGAGAATGCATACTATGGATACAAAATTCATAGATAAATAAATACATAATAGACTAAATACACAAGTAAATAAAACCATAATAGAGAGCACTTATCTTTAATGAAACAAATCACCAACTGGCTATAGACCAAGGATGTTCCACCCAACCATAGACATTGTTGTTCGAAGTCTCAACAATAATGTCACCCCTGAGCCAGGGCTATGAATCCACAAGGACAATTCCAGAGTGTCACTTGACTTCCCAAACCAGTCAAGAATCAATCTCTCACAGGATTCTCAGCACCCATAGAAATCCAAATTACACCAGCTCTCTTCTACCCAGCCTGCACAACCCAAGAGAATGGACCCCCTTATCTTCCACGTTTTCCATCACCTTCAAGGGATCCAGTGCAGCTGGTCCAGAATCTCCATGTTGGGACTCTCAGAATTCGTAGTTGTGAGAAAAATTGAACACATGCCAACTCGTCTCAGACATACAGGCCTTAATTCATGGCTGGAATACACTAGCAGTCTCTACATCCAACAAAACCATGGCTCCTCTTCAAAAAATTGTTTTTCCTTCCCAAGCCAAATGAAAATGAGGAAAGATGAGTGGGTGAAAGAGTGAATGGAGAGAGAACAGAATGAAAGGTGTGAACAATGAGAAATGAGTGAGTGAGTGAATGAGTCAAGAAGAAGAAACCCCCAAAACAAACCAAAGATGGGTTTATGTAATTCTTGTAATTAAGGAACCACTTGGCCTTCCCCCCAAGAAGTTCATGTAATTTTTATTCTCCATTAAAAAAAAATGGGTAAATAAAATATAAAATAAATACTTATCCCCTCAAGTCCCCTCTCTTGTGGAATCATAGCCCCCTATAACTCTTGCCCTGTTCCATCTAGCAGCCAATGATGTATTTATTATTATTAATGATCAAACATTACATTTCCTAGGCACACTGGCCTCTTTTAATTGTTTGGGAACTCTCACCTTTCATGGATTAACAAGATAAATTATTTAATACAGGGCTCGAAACTCGGGGTGTTACATCCCCTCCCCCTTATTTTGGCATTGTCCTTGGTGAACATACAAAACAGAAACAAAATATCAACATTTTTTCAAAATGTTGTGGGTACTCTGCTCGCATGGCATCTTCATGCTCCCAAGTAGCATCTTCAAGACTATAGCAGGTCCACTGGACTTTTACCAGCTCTATAACTCGATTCTAGAGCATTTTGACTTTTTTGTTCAATATTTTCATTGGTTGGACCTGAAAGTCTCCCTCTGTCTCTATCTGAATCAGATTCCTATCAATAACATGGTTAGGATAATGTACATATGTTTTTAGAAAAGAGATATGAAATACATTATGCACATTCATGGAAGCAGGAAATGCAATCATGTATGTAATTGGCCCTATTTTGTTCAATATCTCAAATGGACCACATAATCTAGATGGATGCTAGCTTTGTACAACTACCCAACTTCAAATAACTCTTCTTGGGATTCACTTTTAAAATCACATGCTCCCCCACTTTAAATTCTCTAGTTGTCCTGTTATTATCTGCATAAATTTTCTGTCTATCTTGAGTTGCCTTTAAATTCTTCCTAATTCTAACCATTTGGTTTTCCATATCCTTTAGAAATTCTGGCCCAAGTACCACTCTATCTGCTGGGTTGTCCCAACTCACTGGAGTATTGCATTTCCTACCATATAATGCTTCAAATGGGCTCATTTTCAATGAAGCTTGATACCCATTATTATAGACAAACTCAACCAAGTGCAAGTAATCTTTCCACTTAGATGGCTTATCCATCACATACATTCTCAACATGTCTTCAATTAGTCGGTTGAATCTCTCTGTCTTCCCATATGACTATGGATGGCATGTTGTGATAAAATTTAGATTTGTACCAAATCCTTTAAACAATCCCCTCTAGAAATTTTAAGTAAACTTTGTATCTCTATCTGAGAAAATTGTCTTAGGTATCCCATGCAACCTAGAAATCTCCCTTATGTAAATTTCTACATTATTAGCTAATGTATGAGTCATTTTTATAGGAACAAAATGAGAAACCATTGTCAATTTATCAACCAAGACCACGATTGAATCATGTTGTCTTGTTGTCCTGAGCAATTTTGTTATAAAATAAATGGTTATCACTTCCCATTTCTTCTCTGGAATTGGTAATGGTTGTAGAAAACCTGTTGGGTGCCTATGCTCAGTCTTCACTCTCTGACATTCCATACATCTGGCAATGTAATCAACGACATCTTTTTTCATTCCTGTCCAAAAGAATTGGCTTCTTACTGCTGCAATTATTTTCTGGTAACCGAGATGTCTGACATATGGAACATTATGCATTTATTTTAATACCAAATTCCTAAGTTATCTGGAACTAAGAATATAAATTCTATTTTTATGCATAAGTAATCCATTGTTGGCATAGGGGCAAACCTAAGGTTCATCTCTAACAACGCACCAACAAGCCCTAACTACTGGCCCTTTTGGAAACACTTGCGAAGCAGATGCAATCTCACCCGAAGTAGCTATAGGGGGTTGTAGGACACAGGTGTTTACAACCAAAGGAAATGTAGAGTGGATTCACAACAACAACACACAGTCACCTAGTTATTCTCTAGCTTCCTTAAACCTACTACGTAATTTATATTTTAGATCTAATATAATATCACAATAGAAGCATATCAAATGACAGAGAACACAACATCAATCACACATAACACAATATATACATGATTCACCCCCTCCCTAGGGATACGTCCACAGAACTATGCTTTATGATATATTAAGATGGAAGCATATAGTTCTTATCTGCTCTCTTAGCTAGCAGATCCTCTCTTCTTATCTCTCTTTTTCTCCCCTCCTTGTGCACCCAGCTATAGGGTTTATCTTCACACCCAGCTAAAGATCCTACAATACTAGAAGGCTCTCGCACTCTGCACATCTCTCTCACACAGTAGTACTCACTCAATCACACAATAACAATAAACTCTCAACCAACTTAGCACCAACCTAACCCAGGTCCTTTAGACCTTTATTTATACATTACAATAGCTCTCTAACACCCTTAGGTTCAAACCTAAGTGTCAAAACCCTAGGTGTCTAAAACTCTAGGTCAACTTGACCCATGTTTTCAGGGCTTCGCGAGCCTGTCTTTCCTTCCTTCATGCTCGGTGCTCCAAAGAATCTATTGACATCTTCTTTTGCTTGTTGAATTGTCCACAATCCATCTTCCTTTCTGATCTGTCATCCTCAATCTCCTAGTCCAACAGCTTGCTTTATCTTACTTCACTCTTCTTTTCTTCTCTTTTGCTCACTTCAACCTAGTATCAGTCACTGTGTCTTCTGTGCAGTTCGCATTTTTCCTTTTCTCCCTTAATATTTGCTTTCTTCCATAACTAAGGGCCAACAGGCCCCCAACACTCACCTATGACTTGTCCCAAGGCACTTCATGTCTGAACTTTCTATTTCACTTCGACTTCAAACTGCGTAAGGCAGCCTATGCTTTCTGCTTTGTCCTTCCCCTCTGTGTGAAGACTAACTTTTCTGTGTCTGGTACCTAGTTTTAACTGCACCTGGTACCTAGACCCTTTTCCTTATGATTTTACTAAGAGCTGCGAGGCATCTAGTTGTCATAATACAATTTCAATCGGCTTCTGTTCACCAAACCTTCCTTCCATTCTCCAATCAAAGTCTTCAATTGCGCAAATCCTCCTTCTATAACATAGTCAACCTCATATGGCCCAAGCCAATGTGTCACAAACTTTCCTGGATGCCTCATGAACTTACTGTCATATACCAATACCAAATCTCCTTGCTTGAAAGCTTTCTTCTTGATGTGTCTATCATGGTAGGTCTTTTCTCCTTCTTTCTGAACCTATTGGTGAAATCTTGCAATAAATCTGTCTTCTTCCAGTTTGACCAACTGCGCAAGCCTCTCTTGCACAATGCCAGTGTCATCTGTATCTGTAAAGGTGACAATTCTCAGACTAGGAACCAAATATTCCATGGGTACATCTGCTTCTAGACCATAGACCAATTTAAAGGGGGTCTGCATGGTCAGTTTCTTGCAAGTGGTTCTATAGGCCCATAATATTGTTGGTACTCTCAAATCTCAGTCATCCATGTTCACGCTACATATCTTCGTCAGTGTTGTCTCCAAGATCTTATTGAATGCTTCAACTATCCCATTTTCTTGTGGATGATAGGGCGTGCTCTTCTAATGGTAAACTTCAAATTCATGATTCAAGGCTTCAATAGTGTTGTTAATTAAATGTGTGCCTTGATCACTCATAAGGATTTTTGGGCATCCAAACCTAGTTATGATATCATCAAATATGAAGTGTGCAGTTGTAGTTGCAATATAGTCCTTAACTTCTCTTGCTTCTGCCCATCTGGTTAAATACTCTGTCGCAGTGATTATGTATCTATCTCCTGTGCGCTTTCATGGTGGGTTTATAGGTCCCATAAATTCAATGGCCCATTTCTCAAATGCTTGTAGGGTCAGTTGTGGTGATAAAGGCATTTCATCTCTTCTGTATGTTTTCCAAACTCTTTGGCATACATCGCAGGCCTTATAGTATTCCTTAGCATCTTTGTGTAGAGTAGGCCACCAAAGGCTATCCCTAAGAATATTATGTGTTGTTTCTTTCCCTGTGTAGTGTCCTCCTGCGATGCCTTCATGTGATTCTACGAGGATCAATGGTCTCTTTTCTTCTATAACACACATCTTGAATATCTCATTAGGTCCCATCTTGTATATTTGTCTAGCTATAAGTGAAAAGTCTGCAGTGCACACTACCAACTATTTCTTCTGAATAATTGTATAGTCACTAGGTGCCAGTCCTGTTGATAGGAACTGGACTATCTCCGCAAAGTGATCATCAACCTTCCTGATGGCCAAAAACTATACACTTGGCAATGTATCCTCCAAAATAGTAGGCTCTTCTCCATGTTCCAACCTCGACAAGTGGTCAGGACCTTTGTTCATTCTTCCTGGCTTAACCACGATCTCTAAATCATAATCCTGAAATAGCAGAAGACATCTACATATTATTACCACCAACACTAGCTTGTTGACTAAGTATTTAAGCACAGAATGATCAGTGAACATCTTAAAATGTCCTCCCAACAAGTAGTGGAGGAACTTCTGCAGCGCATACACCATGGCTAATCCTTCTCGCTTATTGGTGATGTAATTAATCTCAGTTGTTGATAGCTTCCTACTAGAAAAGGCTAACGGGTGGTCAATGTCTCTAGCTCCTAGTTATGCTAACACTGCTCCCAATGTGATAGAATATGCATCAACATGCACGTGAAATTCCTTACTCCAATCTAGGAAAACTAGAATGGGTGGAGTAACCATTTTTTGTTTCAGTGTGTCAAAGCTCTGCTGGCATTCTTCTGTCCAATGAAACTGACAATATTTCTTTAAAATCTTCTCCATGGGTGTTGTGATCTGTGCATAGCCCTTAATGGACTTCCTGTAGTATCCATTATGTCCCAGCGCAATGCACAGTTGTTTGAATGAAGTAGGAGGGGGTAGAATGACTATAATGGCAATCTTGGATGGATCTATCACCAATCCCTACTTACACACAATAAGTCCCAACATCACTCCAAAGGGTGAAAAGAAGATGCACTTATTTAGGTTCAAGGCAATCTGAAACTACCTGCACTTATCCAACATTAGTCTTAAACATTCAATATGATTTTTCAAAATGTTGAAAACAGTCTAGTCATCAAAATATGCTTCCAGGAATTTATGTAAAAACTCCTTAAATGCTTCGACCACCACCCTGGAAAAGATGGTTGGTGCATTCTTCAATCCAAATGGCATCATTGTATACTAGTAGGATCCCCATTTTGTTGGAAATGTGGTCTTATGGTGATCTTCCTTGGCAATTTGGATCTGATGGTATCCTGAAAATCCATTTGTAAAAGAATATACCTCCTGTCCTCCTACATTATCTAATACTTCGTCAGTGAATGGTGTAAGAAATGGGTCATGAAAATAGGCATCATTCAGCTTCCTAAGATCTGCAAAGATCATGATTTCTCATGTCTTCTTATCTTGTACCACCATAGGGCTAATCCACTCTGACTCTTCAACAGGTTCTATGATTTCTGCTTCCATCATTCTATCAAGTTCAATCTTCACTTTCTCCTTATATTTGGGGTTCGATCTGGAGGGTCTCTATTTGACTGGCCTTGCATCTAGTTTCAAAGGGATCCTCATCTCTCCCATGGGCCCTTTAATTCCCTTCATATCAGTGAACTTGGTTGGAAACAAGTCCTGATACTCATGTAGTAATTTTTTGATCTTGTAAATGGTGGCAGCATCCCAATAATCTCCAACATTTGCAAGTTTTGGTGTTTGTTATGTTCCAATGTTGATTTTTTTTATTTTAATTGGTTGTCCAACAAAAGGTAGTTCGACTCCTAGTCCTTATACATCTCTTTGGCCTTTTTTTTCTACGATGTTCACATTCCTAGGATCATCATCTTCAGCTGTATTGATATTGTAATAGCCTTGTAACTTCTGAAGAGGTGCATTCCATTCATCCTCTTCTTTCTCCAAAGGGAAGCTAGGTGCCTCCTTGAACACTTTCTGTCTTACAACCTATAATGCTTGATCTACTGTAGGATATTGGCTTTCAAACAAAAAGGTAGTTACAAAGTTTTGGGTCATACCTTCCCAATTTGCAGTGATGAGGCACAGTTCTGCTTGAAGATACCAGTTGATGAGAGTTGTGTCCAGTGTGTTAATGAATTTGTGTACCCATTGTTCTTGAGGAATGTTTCTCCAGGATTCCTCGCAACTTCGCACATGGTCCTTTGGGAAGCTTTGACCTGTGTACCTAACTTCGCAACCGTCTACTTGCTCTGATAATCGCGTTGTCATCAAAGTGTGACATTGTACCTAATCTGTAATAGTTTTTTTGTGTGTCCCCCACCATCTCGTTGGATTTGATTTTAGGGCCTCATCCATTGCCAACAATCTTTGTTGTGTTGGTACAATTTATTCAAAGTTCACTAAGAATGCTTCTAATTGATTTATACCATCAAAGGTGGGCAAGTTACTTACTGTTGTGTCGATCCAATGAACTTCTCTGGTTAATCTAGCACATCTCCTTGTAGATACTTCATACATTTTGTTTTGTCAGTTCTCCAGTACTTCTTTTGAATCTAATGAGCATGTGTTGTCACTTTGCTAGAAAAAATTCCCATCTGCTGTAGGATTAATGTAGTCCTGCTATCTAGTTGTTAATTTGTATATGTTTTTTAGTTCATATGCACAGTCTTCTTCTCTAATGGGTTATGTGTATCTATGACCTTCATTGGGATCCAAAGGTGCAATGACCCTAAGGCCATCTCCTTAAAATGTCATTCTTCTTTTATTTAAATCAACCACAGTGGAATTATTGAAACCCCAATTGATTCCTAACAATGTAGGGTAGGGACAACTATCATCAACTATCTCAATCACCTCAAAGTCTGCAAATTCCCTTACTCCACCGATGTCCATAGGGACATACTCTAGTCTTTCAAAGGGGCTTACAACTTGTTGATTAGCCATCCTAGGCCTGATAGGGGAATATATCAACTTAGGTTTTTCCATCAGTTCCCAGGTCTTCTTCGACATGACATTAACCTCCAACCCTAAGTCGAGGACCACATAGTCTATATCATACTCTCCAATCTGAGCATTAAGGTGTAGCTCTTTATTTTTCCTTCTCTTCTTGAATAGTTGATGTACTGCTTTATTCAGTAAAGGATCTACCCTTCCTATCTCATACTTTCTAACCAAATTTTGTAGTTCTTGTATGGATTTTTCATCTTTAATCAACTCAATAAACATATACAAGAAACTAACAAGTTTACTCACCTCTTTTCCATCTCTGGGAGAAGCAAACTAATCAAATTCTAGAGGCATTCCACATTCTCTTACTTTTGGTCGAACCTTTGATGAAGAAGCATGATCTCTTCTGAATTCCTTTCTTTCTTCCTCAAATATTTGCTTCTCTTTCCTTGGCTCAAACTCTTGTGTCTTCTCTGCAACTTTCCTAACTCCTGATTCTTCTGTAGTCTTTCCTTGGATCACTTTGTCTTCTCCTGTAATAGCACCTCCTCTAGTGATAATAGTGACTCTGGGATCTACTCTGTGAGGTTCTTCCTTGATTAGTTGTATTTGTTGGTTTCCTCCTCATTTCTCTTGGAGCTTAGCCAACAATGTTGGACATTCCTCGATAACATGATCGAATGAGTTGCAATAGCTGCAAGTGGTACAAGGTTTCTAGCAGTCCCTTACCAAGTGTCCTAGTTGTGCGTAGTTATAACAGATGATCTGTCCTCGACCTCAAACCATACCTCCTCCTCTTCCTCTTCCTTAGAATCCACCACGAGGGTTGAAGTTTCCTCTCCTAGGGAAATTATACTATGCAGTGCTTCCTTCTTCTGTACTTCACCTTGAATTTTGTATATATCCCTCAACCTTTCATGCATGAGATCGTAAGCTCTATAATCCCTGTCATCATGTCATACCGACTTACAGAACATGCAATACAAGTTTGTAGGTGTCTGGATATATTTTTACAGATAGTAACATTCACTAGGGCGATGCCTATTTCTACATGCCTCGCACCAGGGTAGGGTAACTTGCTTAAAAGGGCTCGGACCTATAAAGGCCAAGTATTCATGAAATAGGGGATAGTGTTCCTTGTCATGGCCTTCTAATTTGCATCTGATACACCATATGTCTTCTCTTTTATCTTTTCCCTTGTCTTTCTTCATATCTTCGACCTGTAGTGATAAGCTAGTTAGATGACTCAATATTTGACTCATACCTGAGATGGATTCTCCCATCGAGGATGATTCTAATTTCATGGAGATCTCTAGTGCCTCAGCCTACAAATTAATCTTTTGTTGCATCAGAGGAACTTTGATGTGTGGCAAGAGGGAAACAATGAACCATTCCTTGTTCTGCTCATATGGGATCTGAAAACTCAAATGGCCTGTCAAGGTCTTAAATCTCTGATCAAACTCCCACATGGGTTCAATTGTTCTCTTCTTGATTTCTTTTAGTTCTGTAATGCACTGCGACTCTGACTTCAGTTTCTTGAATTCAGCAGTTAGTGCAGTCTTAATGGCATTCAGCGGTTTAGGTGCATCTCCTTGGATGAATTTCATGTACCAGCTCAGTGCAGGATCTCTTAGGGTAGTGATGAACTGAGCTCGTTTGATAGCTTCGTTGGTGATATTCTTAATACTCCACACAGCTTCACATAGAAACCAGTGTTGATCAGGATCTTCAGATCCATCTCCTCTAAAGGTGGGTAACCTCATCCCATCTACCATATATCTTCCTAGGTTTCATGACTAAGTATGTGGTGGAATGCTAGTGACAGTGCTCTGAGCATTCTGGTGAATTAGATTACTCTAGTTACTTAACGCAACTGAAGCAACAAGAGTAATGATAGTAATTACTTCAACAGTCAACTCAGTTATTGAAGTTTTTGGCTCTTCTCGGCGAGGTTCCTCTGTCCTAGTGGATTCTAAATGCTCTTCATCTATCAAATCTGCCTCTTCTCCACTGTATAACCCTTTTTCTCCATAGTTCTTCTTAAATAGGTTCATGAGATGAACTTCTCTGAACACTCTCTCGCTGCGCATATGTCCAGCCTCTGTGTCACTATTGTTGTCTAAATTTTTGAACATTATCTCTTTTGATATGACCAATTACTGAATCTTCAAGATGTTCTTCTCATGCAATAGCATCTTGATCTTCAACTTCATAAAATGTAAAAATTTTCCTCTAGGTCCCTTAAAGAAATATCTCTCTGCTTGGCTATATGATTCCACTCTATCAACAACAAACTCAATGATATACCCTCTGATGGTACTATCAAACCAGTGATCTACTTCTCTTGACATGCCTTTTTCAACTCTCTTGAACTTCTTGATCAACACCGATGTCCAAACCACGGGTGGTCTGAGTCCTACTTTGAACTAGGTATCTGCTAACCTAGCTAGCCACTCATATAGCTCCCGATGGATTCCCCCAAAGAAAATCTCGTGTATATCAGTAAAGATATATCTTCCCAACAAATCCTCTATACTAATATTAGGGTTCTTGTTCTGGGCTTTAGAGAAGTCCTTTTCTTGATCTTCTATCCACTTCTGAATCTCTGTCTTTGATGGAATCCACCTTGACATTCCCTCAAGAATATTTCGGTCCCGGCAACAAAACCATTTTTTGGCACAGGGTTCAGCTCTAATAGTGCACCAACAAGCCCTAACTACTAGCCCTTTCGGCAACACCTACGAAGCAGATGTAGTCTCATCCGAAGTAGATATAGGGGGTTGTAGGACACAGGTGTCTCCAGCCAGAGAAAATGCAAAGTGGATTCACAGCAACAACACACAGTCACCTAGTTATTCTTTATCTTCCTTAAACCTATTGCACAAGTTATATTTCAGATCTAATAAAATATCACAATAGAAACATATCAAATGATAGAGAACACATCATCAATCACACATAACACAAGATATACGTGGTTCACCCCCTCCCTAGGTCTATGTCCATATAATTGTGCTTTATGATATATTAAGATGGAAGCATACAGTTCTTATATGCACTCTTAGCTAGTAGATATTTTCTTCTTCTCTCTCTTTCTCTCCCCTCCCTATGCACCCAGTTGTAGGGTTGATCTTCACACCCAAATGAATATCCTACAATACCAAAAGACTATTGCACTCTGCACTTCTCTCTCACACAGTAGTACTCACTCAATCACACAATAACAATGAACTCTCAACCAACTTAGCACCAACCCAACACAAGTCCTTTAGACCTTTATTTATACATTACAATAGCTCTTGGACACCCTTAGGTTGAAACCTAAGTGTCAAAACCCTAGATACCAAAACCTTAGGTGTCTAAAACCCTAGGTCAACTTGACCCACGTTTTCAGGGCTTCGTCAGCCTGTCTTTCCTTCCTTCATGCGCGGTGCTCCAAAGCATCTGTTGACATATTCTTTCACTTACTGAGTTGTCAATGATCCATCTTCCTTTCTGATCTGTCATCCTCGATCTCCTCGTCCAACGGCTTGCTTTCTCTTACTTCGCTCCGTCTTTTCTTCTCATTTTCTTACTTCGACCCAGTATTAGTCACTGTGTCTTCCACGCAATTCACATTTTTCCTTTTCTCCCTTAATCTTCGCTTGCTTCCATAACCAAGGGCCAACATCCATCTTCCTTCATCTCATATTCTTTAATTTTTTGTTGTACATTTTATTTTTGTAAGCTTTATTTTACCTGCAGGTAATGTTGATCTGTGACAACAACATCTAAAATTTTTCTCTTTAAATCTGACTTATGCATACTAACATTTGTAGCATGCATGAGATGTACTCTTCTACTAGGTGCATCGACAACTTTATTTTCTTTTCCTTTGATATGCTTGATGTCAAAATCATATTCACTTAAAAATTCCTGCCATCTCATCTTCCTATCATTCAAAGTTGGTTGTTCAAAAAGATATTTCAGACCACTGTAGTCTGTTCTTAATTCAAATCTCTTTCCCATGAGATAATGCATCCACATATTCAATGCGTGAACAATGGTAACAAGTTCCAAGTCATGTGTGGCATATTTCCTCTCATATTCTTTAATATTTCTGGACTCATAACTAATGACATGTCCATTTTGAGTGAGGACTCCACCAAGTCCTTCCTTGCATGCATCTGTACATACCACAAAACTTTCATTTGGGTCAACAATATTTAAAATAGGAGAACTAGTAAGTAATTCTTTCAATATATTAAAGTTCTCTTCACACTTAGATGTACATACAAATTTGATTCCTTTATTTTGTAAAGAAGTGATGGGATGATCAATCTTAGAGAACCCTGCTATAAATATTTTTTAGTAACCAACTAACCCCATAAAAGATCTTACTTCTGAAAAATTCTTGGGTGCTATCCATCCTCTAATGGTTGCAATCTTCTTTGGATCCACTGTTATACCTTATTTAGAAATAATGTGTCCCAAGTAATGGATATGTTCTTGGTAAAAAGAACACTTACTAATCTTGGCATACAACTGATGTTCCCTCAACACTTGCAATACCAATCTTAGGTGATGTTCATGCTCTTCCTCTGACTTAGAATAGAAAAGTATGTCATCTAGGAATACTATGACAAACTTATCCAAATAATTTATGAATATGCTATTCATTAAGTACATAAAGATAGTTCATGTTGTTGGACAAACCAAATACACTGAGAGGGGGGGGGGAACAGTGTAGGGATCTTTTTCCCAAACTTCCCTCTTACACAAAACTCATTAGTAAGCAATCGCCATTAACTCATTACTCATTGTTGTCATTTATAACCATTTAAATGTGAACACATATCAACAACATATATCAACAATATATCATCAACAAATCATCACCACAAGGAACACAAAGAACACAAGATGTGTGTACAATTTTCTTTTTATTACGGAATACAATCCTTGGGGTTTTTCAGCAACAACTAAATAGAGTACAACTCTATAAGAGCACCAGCTCTATAATGCAAGACTCATCTTACACCCTCAACACCAAGTGATATGAGGCAACAATCCTCAACATATATCAATTTGTCAACAAGTACATAACCTGTTGGTAATGCAGCACACGTATGTATGCACCCTACCAGTAGTACAACTCACGTATGTACACGTCCAGTCTATACTACAACCTGTGTATCAATTCTGAGCAACTAGGATTTTCTTTTCATCACACACTCAGATCTTCTGCAACCTTCATTCACATTCTCTTATGTCTCTCATTGTCCAATCTGACCCATAACCAATCACAACATATCCAAGCTCTCCAACAACTTACTTATGCTCGTCAACCATACAATATGAATGCTACTCAATCATGTATAAGAAATCAACATACTATAGCAATCATATCAGCAATGAATCATAAGAGTGTTGGTCACTCCATCAACCAACACAAACCAAATCACAACATCCATACTAAGAATGCCTTAAGCATTTTCCATACAATAAGCAAGAGTATCCATGAATACAACCATGTAACCATACCTTTCGAACCAATGGATAGATGTGATGTGGCTAAGCACTATAGACCTTCCAAGGAGCTTGATCTCAGAATTTATAACCCCTGCATCTTCATCTTCTCAAGTTTCATGGCTTTACCAACATGTACGCACCCTATAAACAGTCTTCCCGCATACACCTCCAGTATGTACACACCCTATACACAGACAGTCTGCGTACACCTCAAAAAATAGGGTTTCTGAACTTCCGAAACTTTCATTGTCATGATCTCAGACTTGCCTAAACTTTTATGCATCCATGAGATCCTCCATACTTTCTCTCTCTCAGAATAGATCTTCAATACATGCTCAAGAGATGCACAAGATCTACACTCAATATGCTCACCAAAGATACACAAGATTTCCTTTCACAAGAGACCCTAGCCTCTTATTTATACTTTTCATCTTCTAGGTCACTTAACCCATTTCTAGGTCACTTAACCTATTTTCCTCATTTTAGGGTTAACCACTTTCCATAAATAGAAGGTTCTCCAATTTAAATATTCCTCCTTGAC
>CBVK0102195324.1:0-24259 GCA_900067695.1 Picea abies | reverse complement strand
TTAGTGGGTTAGATATCATAAACAAGAAATGTAAACAAATCATATAAGTTCAAGACGTCATTTGGTAGGATGGAAAAAGTACTTTATATTAATCTCACAAAATTTGCTTACAACATGAGATCGACACTGCTCCTTGAACTTGGTCTTGGGATCCTCTTCACCATGCACCAAATGCTTCCATGTCTTATTCTCCTCTTCAGTTCTCTCTTACGGAAATGGTAAGGACTTTACAATTGGGGCAAAGGGGAATTGACAAAATGGGTAGATTGTCTTTTCTCTCGTGCTTCCCTCTTGCAATGGGACCCCAACCCCTTATTTTATAGGCCAAAAGGGACAATAACGGTTGGGGTGACTGGCTACGGGCAGTCAAATGGTTAAGTAATGGTCTGGAAACCAGTATCCTATGCAAATTTTCACATTTTATGATCCTTTTTGAGTGTACACGGGATGTAGTGGCTCAACAAGCATGTGTATGTGAGCAGTAATGGTGCAGGGTGCATACACCTTCAAAATGATGGTTTTTAGAAGAGTTTTTCAATAATGGCTTGGTAAAGATAGAAAGTTAGATGGCCTGATGCTAGGTATGCATGTTAGGTGCAATTTAGGGTTATAATAGATTCCCCCTAATGTGTGAGGTTAGAAGAGCATCTGATGGCCAAAATACATTAGAAATATTCACCACTGTATGATGTGAGTGAGCCCAGGGACCGGAGTTCAGGAGGTGCCATCTGCAAAAGTAATAATTGGTCTCACCGCGGTGGGCATACCCATGCTCAGGATGAAATAAAATCATGGCTGCCAATCAAATAAAATGAAAATACATGTCATAAAACTATATAAAGTGTAGCCATGAGCAATACACATCGGATCTACACCTCAAAATAAAAAATATATACATGTATATCATCCATTTTTAAGAAGCTAGTGACGCCTGATGGCTGGAGATGAGGCCTTCAGAGCTCAAGCAACAACTTTAGAATATTCAAAACTTAGGTGGGAGCGTAACATGAGTGTACAACTTCACTACCCAGAGGTATTTGATGGCTCATTGGTAGCAGACAAGAGGATCTTGAAGATCAGGCATAGAACTTCATTGATTTTGAGCAAGGACTTGATTGGTCTTTTGGGATGGCCGGGCATGAGGACAAGAGACAAACTGTAGAAGGGCTGACTCAAGTTTAGTAAGACTTCCCTTAGACAAACGAAAGGATGTGCTTTGTCCAAGGGTGACTCATTGTGCTATCAACAAAAAGGAAATACTTTTCCCTTCCTCTTTTTGGGGTATATTTGATTTTTTTTGTCTTTTGCAATAATTTTGGGAAGCTTGAGAAAGAAAAAAGAATGCTACGTTACAAAGGAGGATTGAGTGTCACATACATACTAGTTCCAAGAACAAGGAACACATTGATGCTCATAGCAAGGGGACATATACAGGAAAAGGAAACTCGGGAAAAATCCTCCATGGGTCAAGGTGTCAAGACGCAGAGGCAAAGTGATACAAGGCTTGCTTATAAGGCATGCTTTAGATGGTTCAGTTGAGAGCAACATGGAGTCAACATTAGGCCAAAGACACAGGAATGAAAATGTGATTAATAAGACATAATGATAACATCCTTCGATGTGATTTTAACGAGCCCAGAGAAGGTAAGCTCAATGGTTTTTCATTTTTAGAGAGTCTGAAAAAGCGTAAAATGAGACTCCACTGGGGTACCTTTTTCGAAGGTAGTCTAGTCAGTTCGAAAAATGAGTAAAATAACACCGAACATACATCTATTCAAAATCATTTTAATGAGTGTGACAAAGACAATATCATTCGACAATATTTTCATTTTTAAGGAGTCTGAAAAGAGCTTAATTGTGGACTCCGTCAGGGATGTTCTTCTGGACCAATTTAACGAGTGTGAAGAAACAAGGTCACTTGGCTATCTTTTCAATTTTAGGGAAATTGAAAACAACTTAACTATGGACTCCATGGGGGTTCCTTTTTCATAAGTTTTAGTCCCTCAGGCCCAAAAAAGTGTTAAATCTATACCTGAGAATACTCTTCTAGAGAACTGAGGTTCCTAGAGTATACCTTTGTTCGTACTTTTTACCATCTAGACCGAAAAAGGGGTAAACTACCACTGGACAGACGTGCCTTCAAATTTTAGTTTAGCGAGCGTGAAGGGCAACAAGATTGCTCGACAATCTTTTCATGTTTAGAGGGTCTGAAAAGGGCTTAAAAGAAGACCCATTGTGTTTTGGGAGTCCCGAGGGTGAGGTCAAGAATGATAATGAATCATGCAAATGAGGCTCATACTCATAATCAGGAAAAACTAATAAGGACTCCCAAGCCTATAGTCATTAGTGACGACATGGACACCAAAATACAATCAATATGTACCTAAGGAATCCATGTGAAGGTAGGCTCTACCACTAAATTATGACACTTCTAGAGAAAGAGTGAGGGTTCGTTGTCACAATTCGGTGCAATCGATCCTATGGAAAAGAAAAAAAGACAACAAGGTGCAACCAATGGAGGTTGAAACCTAACTTACATGCACAAAGTTGAAAACACAACTTTTTACCAAAAGACCTTTAAAATGACCCAACTCTCCAAAATTTTCCCAATACCCAAAGTAAAAACTTATCGTAACATTCCATAAGAAACTCATGAACCATACTAAATGATTTTTAAGTTAAAAAAAAAACGACAAAAGGGTTCGAAAAAATGACAAAAAGGGCCAAAAAGGTCTATAAATAGAAGTTTGGCAACTCATTATCACTATTATGAATTGAAAATTGACCAAAAGCCAAAAAACACCTCTTTGTCAAAAGAGTTGATTCCAGGAGCTTCAGTGGATGAAACAAACTTTTGCTTGGACCAAGTAAGTACAAATTAGCCCCTCCTTCATTTCCATTCCTCCTTTTTGTATTTATTTTTGTTTTTTGGGGGGAGCACTGACCTTTAAAAGGGTCGGCCTTGTTTGTACACAGGCTATCCAAGAACAACCCATGTGTGCACGTGGGAAGAAGAGAAATTGCCCACATGTTCATGTGACTATCCTCAATACAACCCGCGTACACCGTCAATAAGTGGAAAAAAAAGGAATGCAAGAGTTAACTCTCCATTTTTTTTTTGTGTTTACAACATGTATGTTCATTGCAGAGAGAGGGAACATGAGGACTTTGATTTTTTGGTGTCAGAAGACCCCACTGCTGTCACTATCTTAGCACAATGTGGGTTGCTAAAATTCTTCTAGTGTCCGTTCATGAGGGCACAACCCAGGCTGCTAAACGCCTTGGTAGAATACTAGCACTTGGATGTGGAGGCATTCATGCTCGAGGGACAGTTGTTGACTCCGATGACTGAGGACATCTATTTTATGACTGGCCTCTCAAGGAGAGGAGAACGAGTCAACCTGCGCACTTTCCCCCCTGGCCACACAACATCGAGGAGTTGATTGGACTCCACTGTGAGGCTGGTACTGAGAAAGTAGGTTCTCAGGTGCCTATTCATAATATCAACAACGTACCACTGAAATCGATTTTTCTACTCATTGGGCAGATCATGGATCCAAAACTTTGCATTAGGCTTCCCAGGCACACATGCATTGTGTAGTTCAGTGCTTAAATGCACAAATTTTTGACTGGAGCACAACCTTCCTGACATGCATGAAGAGACGGTTGATAGATTTTCGAGTGCGAGTGCATATGAACTTCGGGTTTGGGACCATTTTGTGCTCTTTATTATTTGAGAGGGTACCCAGTCTCAGTCCTTGAGAGATGGTATGAGGGCATGAGGCCACTCTTCCAGTGCTATGTAGATGGGAGAAGTTGTTGCCACAACAGGGTGGGGGGAGGACCATTGAGGCCTTTGATGACAAGTTTTTTGATTGGTGGTCTTAGAAAATTCTGACGATAGAGGATTATCCCTATGTCGAGATCGACTTCTCCAGGGACCCTAACCGGGCCGTACCTCCCAGAGTAGAGCAAGGAGAGTTAGGTATGCTTTTTTTTCCAATTTGTTTAATTTTTATTTATTTTTTTGTATATATCATTTTTTTTGTGTACCAGAGTATCTAACAAGTATGTATCAGTTATGTGCAGATGTGGGACTAGTGCATCCAATAGATTTTGCAAGGACCAGGCAATGTCCTCGACTAGAGTCAGGACCAACAACACCAGGGGGGCCTCCAGCTGGAGAGGCTGACAGAGTTTTGAGACAATTGAAGAAGAACCTTATCGCTCTCAGTCGCACAGTTCCAATGGCAGAGATCGAGGACCTGCCACCATCGATGCAACCTTATGTAGTTGGGGTGACATGGACCTGGGTCTAGCTCTTCCAGCGTTTGGAAAATGCCTTTTTTCACTACGTAAAGGCTAACAAGACTTGCCCTTAGCTAGGCTAGACTACTAATGTGTCGAGAGCACTTTTTGTATATTTTTGAGGGAATAAGCCCCGTGACTCTGACTAGACATATTTTTGAGGCGCTTGCGCCCACCCATGTACTCCGATATTTTTTGATATATATGGATCTTTGTATATTTTTCCATCTTATGGATTACATCTATTTTACAAATGTATTTACATGGGTGTGTGTGCTTTTTCTTACATGTGTGCAAAATGCCAATCTAATATATGATTAGCTAGAGTATCTGTGATTTGATTCAATCTCCTAGGAACATGGATATACATAATGTAGTCAAAGTTTCGTTATAAGAGACATACCCTAAGGAATTGTTAGTGTAGAGTCGGATCATGAACGCGGTAAACCCTGTTTAACTGGGACACAACCAACTGAGCATCTAAGTAGAATTGGAGGTGAGAGATACCATGTGACAAAGCGTCATGAAGCAACTCTAGAACTACACTGTATTCGACAACATTGTTTGTGGTGTCACCTAAACAGATACCTCCTGAAGATAACAATTGGCCTTGAGGTGTGAAAATCACCTAGGCTATGGAATCAAGCCTTCAAGTGTGCTGGCTAGTGTCATCCGCAAACCCAACAAACAACACCTCTGATTCACTTGACATCTACCACCATGAAAACGATGACATAAAAAATGGCACGTCCATAAAACCAAAAGAAAAAAACTAAAAGATCAATGTACAAGAGATATACATATGTTACAAGAAGTCACCCAAGGCAACACACCTACGAGTAATACTTCTTGAGGTAGATCCCATTTCTAGGCTCCACCAAATCATTTCCCTCAAAATCCACCTGACGATACGCACCCTTCTTTAGGACCTCCTTCACGATGAAAGGTCCAAACCACATGGGTTGTAACTTGCCTTCCCCTAGGAGGTCATTATCTGGGTCATAAGCTAGGACAAGGTCACCTTTAGAGAAAATTTGAGGACGAACAGACCGATCATACTTACACTTGACTTTATGTGTGTGATCCTCATTATCCAAGGCTGCATCCTAACACTACTCATCAAGCTGCTCAAGATATAATAAATGCTCTTCAAGCGGTGAAGTGTCTGGAAGTAACTGTACTGCCAAATTTAGAGATGGGATCTGACACTCTATAGGCAAGATTTGTTCTAGCCCATAAACGAGTTGAAAAGGTGAGAAACTGGTTGTAGTCTTAATAGATGTTCGGTAGGCCCATAATTCTGATTACAACATCAAATGCCAATTTGACTCGACCGAATTGATTGTTCGATGTAAAATAGTCTTCATGGATTTAGTCACAGCTTCTACCTGACCATTATCTTGTGGGTAGTAGGGTGATGAATGTTCTTTCGTCAACCCAAGCTTTGATGTTAACTTGAACATCATTTTTTTTTGAAAGTGACTGCCATGGTCAGTGACAATATCTCTCGAGATGTCGAACCTTGCTATTATCTGGTTAAACAAAAAGAGATCTGCAGTCTCGCCATCATCTTTAAACATTGTCATAGCTTCGACCCACTTCGTAAAGTAGTCCATTGCTACGATGATATAACAATGCCCCCTTGTAGATGGAGGGTTGCATGTAGCGTAATCAATCCCCCACTTGGTGAAGGGACCAACTATGATGACGGGAAACATGGGAGCAGGGTGTGCCCTCATCTTCCGAGAGAATATTTGACACGGGTGGCACTTCTTGACCGATTCAACATAATCTTTGATTAATGTTGACCAAAAGTAACTAGCTTGTAGAATTTTTTGGGCTATTTCCAACCCAGATAAACGACCGCCACATGCTCTAGTGTGGCAATCGTTAAGCACAATTTCTTCTTCTTCATGGGTGAGACACCGATGAAGGATGCAATCTACACCTCAATGATACAGAGTCTCCTCAAGTATGAGATAGTTTTTGGCCTAATGGCATATATAGCAACACTCATCATGAGAAGCAAAGGTAGGGCACTTCAAAGTACAGAGATAGACTAGTATATCTCTATACCAGGGGTCCGAAGACATGATTAGGAACATGTCTCCTTTGATAGGAAACTCTTTGGGCATAACATCACCTGATTCAATTGGAAGTTCTGAAATGAGTTCCGTAAAGACCGACGACTTTTTGGATTTCACTGAAATAAAATCCAAGTCAAATTCCTGGAGGATAACTATCCATCTACTAAGATTTCCATGAATTACACATTGTGTCAACTTGTATTGAAATAGATTCACAACATCAATGATGGTGGTCTTTCGAAACAAGATGTAATGATGGAATCGTTGGACAGCATGAACTGCAGCCAACACAAGTTTTTCAATGTGGGAATAATTAAGTTCTGGTCCAACCAAACCTCGTCTTAGGTAATAAATCACATATTCTGAGAGAAAATCATCCTCCTGAACCAAGACCATAATGATGGTTGACTCCGTAGTGGCCAAGTAAAATAATAAATCTTTATTATAATTGGGTGGCCGAAGCAAAGGGGTAGACATGAGGGCACATTTCAACACTTCAAAAGAGCATTGAGCGGCTTCATCCCAATGGAAAGGAATGTCCTTCTTTAATAAATGCATGAAAACATATGTGATATCAGCATAGATCGCGATGAAACGCCGTAAAAAGTTTTCTTTTCCCTATAGACTCTGAAGCTGGGGGATTGTGCACGAGGGAAGCAACTGAACTATTGACTCAAACTTTAGAGGATCGACCATGATCCTTGTTGTCGAAATAATGAAACCGAGAAAATGACTAGATGTGATGCAAAAACTGCATTTGTTTGGATTCAAGCGAATCCGGTAGTAGCGACATCGCTCAAACATAAGTCCGAGGTGTGCAGGATGATCATCTCTCTTGTGATATTGTGATGCTAAATCATCGAGATAAGCCTCGACTATGTGTTTGAGGTCATGGAAAGAAAAATACATGGCCCACTGAAACGTAGCTCCAACAATTTTCAGATCAAAAGGCATCTTACGATAAGTGAATGTACCCCCCGGATAGATGAAAGCATTTTTGTGTTGGTCTTCGTGCTTGATCTGTATCTAATTGTATCCCAAAAAACTGTACATGAAAGAAAAGGCTTCACAACCTGCACATTCATCGATTATATGGTCAATAGATGGCATGGGGAAATTGTCTTTTGGACAGGCCTTGTTCAAATCATGAAAGTCCGTACATACGTGAATCGTACCCTGTTTTTTATTGAATGGAATGAGGTTTGACACCCATTGAGTCAATTGGACTGGGTAGATGAAACCAACTTGTAGTAGTTTCTCTACTTCAGCCTTAATAACTGCTGCTTTCCTAGGATTGACTGGACGAAGCTTCTGCCAAACCAGCTTAGCATCAGGATATGTCGTGATTTCATGTTTGACGATTTTTGGATCCATGCTTGGAATTTCTTCATAAGACCAGACAAACACGTTGTGAAATTCCTTAAATAAATTTGTGTAGATTGGAATCTCCTTGAGGGAGCAGTCCACTCCAACAAAGATATCCTTCATGACACTAGGTATTCTGGAGATATCAATAGGTATCGTTTGAGCAATGTTTTCCATATTTCCTTTAGTGTAAACAACATGTGTAGCCAAAGGATTGATAGAACAAGCCTTTTCTCTAGTCATAGTCATAGTGAATTCACCTGCTTCAATTCTTCTTAACTTTGGGAGGAAGTAAGATCAGTGATGAAGATCATCCCAGGGTCTGTCTGGACTAGTAATTGCCTCAATAATCACCTCATCTGAGGGCAAGACTAAGTCTAAAGAATCAATATTAGCAAGGGAACATTGAGCCCATATAGGCTCGAGAACTGGATCTAACTCCTATGCGGGAGTCAGATCAAGGTTAGTGGAAGATTGCTGGACTGTAGATTATGCAAGTTATGCCACAGACAAAGGTATGGCCATGCCATGGTGACCTATTCATTCCATCGTGGATGATGGGGAAGGAAGAGTCCACGAATCATTAAAGTGAGTCATGCGAAATGATGAGATTTGAAATATTTTGGCCCTAGGTTCGTCAGGGACAACCGACATGTAATGGAAATTGTCGGTCGGAGGCGGGTAATCAAAAGTACCCATCAAAGGTGGGCACAAACCAACCCCTAAGTTGATGATGTTGGGCTGAGGGTTATCAATCATTGGGACCATGGATACCCCCAATGAAAGGTCAGGATGAGAGAAGGATAACTGATCAATGGCACGATCCAACCTTCATGTGGAAACAACAAGACCCAAAAAACTGTCATGACCATTGCTTGCATAATGCAGGTCCAACTCCTTCCTAACAATAGATTGTAGTCGAGAGATGCATCGACCACTTCAACTTCGACGCACATGGTCTTCCCACCTAACTACACGGGAAAAGAAGGGATGATTCCATGTGGTTGGAACAAATGACCATAGAAAGTGGTAAGAAGGGTAGGTGACATAAACAAAATGGGTTGGCCAATGGCCTTCCAACATGCAAAATACATCATGCATGTCAAGGCACCCTCATCAACCACCATGCGAAAAATGTTCTGAGTAAACGTTTTTATGGTGTAAGCCACTACTATCTGAAACACTATTTCATAAGGAAGACGAGGCTTTAAGTCGTTCGTATCAAGCATAATTGTTCCTGGATTACAAGTCTCAGTGGATCCTAAGGCAACTAATAGAGCCTTTCTCTGGGAAGGGAAGCTCTGGAGGACTTCCAAAGCTGACATCGCACAAGCGATTTGTGACAAATCCTCCACCATAAAGTAGTTCTGGGCAGCCCTTGCATTTGGATTGTGAGAAGATTTCTTGAACGTACCTTTGGGGATGTGTGTCATTGTTTCACCCAACGTATTCTCAATTTGGAGAGGAAGAGATGGATTTTCGGCTTATTTACCCTTCTCAGGGGTGTTTGGCATTCTGTAGTCACTTTTCCTAATCGTTATTTCAACGCTACCTTTCATCATGTACACATTCACGAATGAAGGATTACTCAAAGATAGAGGGGGTCCCTGACTAACCTCTTCCACTCTTGAAGAGGATTTAGATAAATTTTTCCCATGCGGAGATGGATTCATTCACATGACAGGCGACCGTTGTGCCAATAACTTCTGTGCCTCTACAAGCCGAGGGAACTGGTGAGTCAAATGGTCTTCCTTGCAAATATTACAATGCTACTTTGAATTTTTCTTTTTAGTGTATCCCTCGCCAGCATTATTGGTAGGTTTCTTACCCCCCTTACCCTTCTTTCATTGTTTCTTCTTTCCATCAGGTTGTTGGGTGGCCTTTGGGTTTGTCAATTGCACATTGTGTACATCCGACGTTTGAGCAGGCGGAGCAACCAAACCAGTGGTCTGGCTGGCCGCTGTCTGCTATATTGCCAATTGTCGCAATTGATTTGAGATTTGATCAGTGGGCTTCGTTTGCACTGAACCTACAATTCCATCGGCATGTGGTCCAGATCTTTATCTGGTCTTGTCAAGTATCGATCGTGGTGAATCTGGAAAAACTTCATAACGTAAACCATACTAAGAGTAAATAATTTCTAGTTGTTGGGATCTCATTATCACTTCTTCTTCTGAAAATACCCGTGAGGTTGCGACATCTTTAGAGAACTGAGGTACCAAAGACTTAAGGAACCACTCTAGTAGGAATGCTGGTGGGACTAGTACTTTTATCAAACTCTTCTAGCGTCTCCATTCTCAGATGTGATTTGAGATATGGTTCGCTTTTGTCTACTCAAAATTGACCAACAATTCAGTGCCAGCATCGTATCTCACAGGTAATTTGAAATGGTTTAAGAAATCCATTGCCAATTCACCGAAGGAAGAGTATCTTGAGTGGTCGAGATCGATGTACCATTTCACCACACTTTCGATGAGAGTGCATTGAAACAAACAAAACTAGACATATTCGTCTCTAAAAGAATTGGACGAGAACCATAAATGGAAGGTAGTCACATGATCGCTTGGATATTCATTAGGCTTGGCCTCAAACTTTGGGATGTCTGAAGGAAACTTGGTTGGCATAGGGGGCGAACGTGGATCATTATAGATGGGGTCATTTAATAACCTTGTCAAGGCTAGCAAGTGCAGAGTTTCCAGAAATGGTAATTTAGGTTGTTGATTGTAACCAGGGAAAAAGGATCCTGGAGTTTGGCTGGCACCAGGTTGCCAGGAAAAGTTAGGTTGTTGGCCAAGGTTATGGTAATAACCATGGCCATGACTAGTGTATGGATTTTGTGCTTTTTGAGACATCATTGGATGACTCCCATAATAGGACGCAAAGGGCTGGTCTTGCACCACATTCCAAGGATTTTGGGAAGGGTTGCCCCTTTTGATCCGATGGGCATAGGTGCTGAGCCTTGCCTGGGGTTCCATTGGCTATGGAAGGGGTTGCCCATGGTTGACATCCCTACCATAGATTCTAAAGTCCTTGTGAGGAAGGAATTCCCAAGTTTTCCCCATGTGCAGGAATAGTAGCCCGTACAGTATGTTGTTGTCCATAACCGGGGTTTCCCCCGACCGAGACAACAACTGGCGAGAAAACATTGTTACCAAACGTGATAAACAAAGAGAATGGTGTTGAACCTACCAACATGATATAAGTAGGAAGTACTTGACTACCTGATTCAAATGAAATATATTTTACATTCGGCCTGACAGAGTGCTAGTGGGCACCATCGAGCAAAGGGGACGAAGGAGGTATATGACTCCCTACATAAGGGAAAGCGTTATAGGGAGCTGAAGTGCCCCCCATGGATCCTTCCAGAGGAGCGTTGGAGCTCCCTGCTCCAAGACCTGATGTATTTAGAGTGGAGTGGGAAAGGACAATGCCCTTACCAAATCTAAGCATCTCATATGAGAACAGAGGGCCTGTTGCACTCTGGGTGAACGAAACAGTGATTGCCACCATAGATGGAATCAGACCATTTCCTAAGGTAGAGGTAGTCGAGACCATAGTGGTCTGGACCAACAATGGTTGGTTAGGAGGAGGAACACCCCCTGTAGTGACAACTATAGAGGAAATATGAGTATTCCCTGAAGAAGTAGCAACATTTGTTTCCATTGCTGCTTATGACACTACCTGACGCTCGTAAGGTTGAACCTGTACAATGATGGGCGTCGATAGATCAGTGATTGGAGGGTTATATGGACCAAGAGATTATGCTCCAAGGTCAGAAATGATTGGTTCCTCCATAATCAAATGTTCTCCTCTTGAAGAAGAGTTAGGCATAGTTTCCTGTAACCAAGTCACCTCAAAATACCCTTGCTGGTCTAGTTTTTGCCTTAGCGGTGGCGGGGGTGGCTCAAGATCAACCGATGACAGGCCCAAAAGCCTTCACAAATGGTGATTCTCCTGATCCTCCATTGTGAGAGAAGATCAATGACACACTAGGGATTTCTATAATCATTTTTTTTTGAAAAACCAACACACACCAGAAAAAGTTCCTATGAGGTAAGACAAGCAAATCACTAGCTAGTTGGAAGAACAGTTACAACATCCAACACTAGAGAAACTTACCGGTTCAAGTGCAAGTCAAATATGGAAGCACCCTCTAGGTATACTCTACAAAGTGTGGCCCTATGTCTACCCTAGGTACCGTGGTATACCCCTGCAGCCACCTATGTAAGTCACTAAGATAAAGGCAACTAAGTTTCCAGCACGCGAACAATCACCAGGCGGGTATAGTCGACAGTCGGGTGGACCGCAATGAGTAGGGTATCAAGCCTAAAACCTATCAAGGGTATCAAATTCAAGTTTTCCAGAAGACGATTGAGGACCTCAAATAGATTCGAGACCCATGAAGCTTCGTGGAAAATGTGATCGACGAAATACCAAGATTAGCCCTCTATATGCGTTCCCCACTACGCTTGGTCTGTCTTTGGAGGGGTTATCTTCACTACCTTTTCGCACACGAACTCATGTTTATCCCCTGTGTTAGAGGGGGGTCCCAGATAACTTTCACAGTTACTAGAATTTAAAGCACTCCCTAGCTCATACTCTTATGTTTATTTTTGTAGCCTTGTAGATTTTGCTCTCCAATCTTAAATCAAGGCTCTAGCTTAGACTAAATTGATGAACCCTTCAAACACAAAGTCTAATAACTTTTAATTAGGCATTAATTTTAGTGGCTGTATTAAGTCAAAAGGAATGAAATTGAAACCAGTGATGTTCTTTAAGAGACGAAAGAGAAGAGAAGATGATATTGGAAACAAAAGTACTTCTTTCTTCACAAATAAAGATTTTCCAATTGAAACTCTTTCACCAAACCTTTTGTAACTACTTTTCTCATATCTTTGAAAAGAAAAGATCAAAACAGGATTTCGTTCAACTACGACCTACTTAATTTTCTAAGAATTCAAGTAAAGAACTTAAGAAAACTTTCTTTTTCCTTATTAAACAAAGAAACTAACCTAAACTACTTTACCAAACAAAGTAATGAAATATTTTTTTTATTGTTACTTGCTTCAAAACAAGAAATTTGAAAATGAATTCTTTTCTTTTCTTTCAAAGAAAAAAAGGGAAAAATGATGACAAGATAGGGCCAAAAAATAAATTTTGGCCCAATCGCAGATCGCAGGGAGTCACTGACAATACCAAATAGGTAGATCCAAGAAGACTCACCAACTTGTCTTAAACCCTATTAAAGAAAACACAAGAAATATTTTGATGAAAAGAAAGCTATGCTAAGGTCAGACCTAGGATATAGACTACTAAAATAGAGACCGGGTCTAGATAAATAAGACCCCTAAGGAGTATGACTTCTGAAAGGGAAGAGGATGATTGTATCTTCTTTGCAAAATATATTCTCAACACAAGCACACAACTGTCACTTCAGCAGCCAACGTATGTATGCGAGCTGTCCAAAGGCATTGTGCATATGCACGTGTGAAGTCCCACTACAGGCCGCGTACACCTATGTAACTTCTCAAAAAGATGAAAACCAATAGTCAAGCAAAAGGTAGGGAGTACTAGTATGGAAGAGAAACATCCCTTAAAGACACAGAATCTTACAGAAACTAAAAAAAGGGTCAATTGATTCAAAAACACCCAAAGAAATATCCCCAAAGACCCTAGAGGATTACCTAGTATGGTCGCCAATTCTGCTATAGCAGGAAAACCTCTCTACGGACTACACAAAGGGCCTAAAGTGTAGGCAGAGATAACCATCTAAAGTCTCCTACTTTTTATCACTATCCCAACATTACCCCACAATCATACATAAAATACAAGAGAAAGGGATCCGGTAGGCCTACCTTAAACTTTTCCTCCATTGTCGATCCCTTTGTGCTTGGTTGTTTCCTAACTGCAAATCTCCTCCCAAGGCTGATCTGCATTCATAAAAAGACAACAAGAACTACAATCATTCATTCTACATATGGATTAGTGGGTGAGACCTCATAAACAAGAAATGTAAACAAATCATATAAGTTCAAGACGTCATTTGGTGGGACGGAAAAAGTACTTATTTATATTAATCTCACAAAAGTCACTTACAACATGAGACCGACACTTCTCCTTGAACTTGGTACTGGGCTCCTCTTCACTATGCAACAACTGATTCCACATCTTCTTCTCCTCTTCAGTTCTCTCTTAGGGAAATGGTAAGGGAATTACAATTGGGGCAGAGGGGATTGATAAAATGGGTAGGGTTTCTTTGCTCTCGTGCTTCCCTCTTACAATGGGACCCACACCCCTTCTTTTATAGGCCAAAAGGGATAGTAACGGTTGTGGTGACTGGATATGGAAATTCAAATGGTTAAGTAATGGTCCATAAACCAGTATCCTATGCAAATTTATACATTTCGCAATATTCTGTGAGTGTACACAGGCTGTGGTGGCTCAACAAGCGTGTGTACACAGGAAGTAATGGTGCAGGGCACATATGCCTTCAAAATGATGGTTTTTATTAGATTTGTTAAATAATGGCTTGGTAAATATAGAAATTTAGATGGCCTGATGCCAAGTATGCATGTCTGGTGCAATTTAGGGTTATAACACTCACCGAAGAATGAGAAGGATCTCGTGTCTAGGCCCATGTGGGCGACCTCATTGTCTTGTTCACATGATTTCCTCGATGGGAAATTTCCTTCATATGAAGCCATAATAGAAGCCATGAATGGTTCCAAAAAACCTTGGGATGATATGCATCACCGCTCTTATTTTCTCCCAGAGCTTGAAAGAATCGAACAAGACAGTTTTCGATCTACTTTAAGTGAGATAGTCGGTCAGGCCATAGTTCCACTTGATATGCACAAGATTTATGCTGAAGGAAACATGGCGAGTATTTCTCCTACCATCCAGATCGACATCTCTCATACCCTTGGCAAGGTTTAAAATGTAAATATCGGTGTAGATTGTTCGCCAGAAGAAATCCTGATCTACACCGAACTCTTCAAGGAATTCCAAGACATATTTAATTGGTCCTATGAAGAGATGTCAGGGATTGACCCTTGTATTGTCGAACATGATATTAAAAATTATCTAGATGCTAAACTTGTTTGACAAAGTCTTAGAACTGTCAACGCTCAAAAGGCCCCTGCTATTAAGGCAGAGGTGGAGAAGCTACTTAATGCTGGCTTCATCTACCCGATTCCTTTAACTGAATGGGTATCCAACCTCGTTCTTGTAGATAAGAAACAAGGAACCATATGTGTATAAAAGGATTTCCGTGACCTGAACAAGGCCTGTCTGAAAGACAACTTCCCCACATCGTTCATTGTTCAGAATCTCCACAAGTGTGCGGAAAGTGAAGTATTTTATTTTATGGACAGATTTTAAGGATATAATCAAATTCAAATTAAACCCAAGGATCAACACAAGATGACATTTATTTGTACTTGGGGTAATTTTGCATACTGGAAGATGCCTTTCAGCCTTAAAAATGCCGAAGCAACCTTTCAACGTGCCATGAATTTCATGTTTCATGATCTTAAGCACATAGTTGAAGCTTAATTTGATGATATTTCTCCTCACTCTCGCAAGAGAGCCGATCACGTTACTCACCTTCGACTTGTTTTCGAAAGATTTCGTTATTATGGAATCCGGTTGAACCCTCACAAATGCATCTTTTGTGTTAAGTTTGGTCGTCTTATAGGTTTTCTAGTTTCTAAGACTGGGATCATGGTAGATCTGCTTAAGGTTGAGGCAATACTTTAGTTGCCTCCCCTGCACACGATTAGACAACTTTAGGGTCTACAGGGGAAAGCTAACTTTCTTAGTAGGTTTATAATGAACTATGCCACTATAACTAAAGGTTTCATGCATCTTTTGAAGAAGGAAACCCCTTTTATTTGGGATGAGTGAGCCTAATATTCCTTCGATGCTTGAAATAAAGCTTTGGTGTCGGCGCCTCTGCTGAAGCCTCCCCACTACAGTAGAGATTACTTGCTTTATATCGCCGCGTCCAAGGATACGATTGGTATGGTTATAGTTTAGGAGGATGATGAGCTCCATGAGCACATCATTTACTATCTTAGTCGAACTTTACTTGGTCCTAAACTTAATTATACTCACGTTGAAAAGCTAGCTTTGGATGTCGTTCACGCAGTCTAGTGTCTATGTCATTATATATTACTTTGTAATACTATGATGATTGATGATGTCAGTCCATTTCAATACATCCTTACTCGATGTATCATAGGGGAAAAATACAATAATTGGATTGTCATTTTACAAGAGTTTGATCTCGATTTCGCTTCTGCGAAATCCAAGAAATCCCTAGTCTTTGTAGAGCTAATATCTTATTTTCCATGATTAGATGAGGATGCTATCCATGTTGATTCATTTGCAGATGAACACATTTTTCTTGTCTCATCGTCTAACCCCTAGTATGGAGACATCGTGCTCTATCTTCAGACCTTAAAGTTCCCTCAGCATCTCTCACGAGATGATTGACGATGTATAGGGTACCAAGCTAAGAAAAATACTATCGTTAGTGACACTTTGTATCACCGAGGAATAGACAATATCTTATGTCATTTTTTAAATCATAGAGAAGCTGATTCTATTTTGAACAATTTCCACAGTGGGGCTTATGGTGGTCATATATTCGGACTTGCGACAACCCAAAAAAGTTTGCGAGCTCGTTATTTCTGGCCTACTATATTTAAGGATTGTATTGAAGAAGTTAAGAAGTGTCACCCATGCCAGGTGTTCACTCCAAAAATTCTATTGCATCTAGTCCCTTTTCATCCAGTCATTACCGTCGGTCCCTTCACCAAGTGGGGGTGGACTTCGTTGATTGCAACCCAAATTTGACTAGGAGGCATCAACACATTATCGTGGCTGTAGACTACTTTACTAAGTGGGCCGATCCCATGCCTACAGTTAAATCCAATGGGAATACTGCATCCTTCTTCGTATTCAATTATATTATCACCTAGTTTGGTATACTGAGTGAGATTGTCACTGACCATGGCAGCCACTTTCAGAATGAGATGATGGACAAACTAGCAGCTAAGATGGGGTTTAAACATGGTCATTCTTCTCCTTATTATCCCCAGGAAAATGGGCAAGTAGAGGCTATCAACAAGTCTCTCAAGATCATTTTGAAAAAAACTGTCAATCAGAGTAAATCCAACTGGCACATCATGCTATATCCTGCACTCTGGGCATACCGAACCTCAATCAAGAATACCACCATATTTTCCCCTTTCCAGTTAGTACATGGTGTGGAGTCAATTTTACCTAGTGAATGTGAAATCCCTTCTTTTAAGTTGGTACTCGCGCTCCTACCTAAAAATTTCAATCTCAAGCGACACCTTGTACACCTAGAGAGTCTCGATGAGTAGCATCGAGACGCCTCTATGACTATCGAGGTGAACAAATGACGTGTCAAGGTCCAATACGATAAGTCTGTCTGTCCTCAAGTGTATGCTGAGGGTGACTTGGTCCTCTTGTATGATCAATCCATAGAACCAATGAGGATAGGAAAGTTTAAACCCATGTGACGTAGACCTTACATTATGTGGTGTGTTCTAGAAAAAGGGGCCTATGAGTTAGAAGATTACGAAGGGAACAAGTAAACCGAGCCCAGAAATGGGATCTACTTGAAAATATATTACGCTTGAGCCCCAGGCTTGGGCTGAACTCTCTATCTACTAATTTAATTTAGTGTATATATCTCTTTTATTTTTCATCTTTGATTTGCTTATCGAGTTTTCTCTTGGTTGACAGATGTCAACGGAGTCATCAATCTACTTAGGATTGGAAGACATGGCCATTCGTCATACACAGAACTTGGCTTCGACCGCTTGGGTGGTTTACTCACCCGATGGTCTACTGGTTTCTTCAGGAGGCATATGCCTAGGGCCATCCATGAATAATGTGGCTGAATATATTTCTTTTATATAAATTTTGTGCAATTCTATCTCACATGGCATTCGTTTATTAGAAGTTCGTCTGGATTCCCATTTGGTTGTGCATCAGTTGAATGACCATTACCATGTGTGTGATCCTACTTTACTCCGAAGATTCCTATGGGTATGTCATTTAGAACGAAAATTTGATTTTATTACATATTATCATATTCCTAGGAGTTATAATCATGTACCCAATGCTTACGCTAACATTGTTTTAGATTGGCATTTGTCACATAATTAAAAGCAAAGAAAACCATCTAATCAATGTACACATTGTAAAATATAAGTAAAGACAAAGACCCTTTTTTATATATTTCAAAAATATGGTGTTGATAGTACAAAATGGGGCTAATACCCTCAATAAATATACAGCCGATATTACAATATCCCATGACATCTATGCCTGTGGCGTCGGATCTGTGTCATGGTAGAAATCCATGACATTTTCCAGATGCTGAAAGAGTTGTACCCATGCCCTGGGTACACCAACCACCTGTCACTGCATGGCTTCAGGCAAATCCTCTACCTGAACCATGGGTATCCCATGAATCAAACACGACATGTTTCCCTGCACATTTTGTAGGACCCTCTCGGCCACTCCTCCCGCCGCTTCGTCTCCCTGTCGTCTCCCTGGTTCCTTCGTCGATGTTGAGGGAAACCCTTTGGTCGTTGTGGACCCATGTTTGCGACACACAAATGTCTAGTCAATACTTAAGCACCATCCAAAAATAGTTTTGTCCTAATTATACAAAAATACAAAAAAATGAAATATGTAAAAACGTTTTTACATACCTATGTCACCATAGGCGGACCCTAGTGGAAGTGGCATGTCTGGATCTCCTCTAAAGTCTATCCCGTCATAGGGATATTCATCCAGAGCGATGGCTTGTCACTGCCACCAGTAGAAAAAGTCCCCATTGTAGGGTGTCGACACCCTAACTCCTCCCTATCACCTCATCACCTTGGTCCACCATGCCATGGCTGAATCGTGAGGTCCTCTCGAGAGAATCTCAACTCTAGGTCCCAAACCTAGAAACTACTCGAAAAAGAAACTACACAAGATGGAGGCAAACCCAAAATTTATTTTACCCCCCTACTTGCACTCCATCAAATGGCTCTTCATATTGTCCAGTAGTGAGGTACACTAATCATACACTGTGGGTCTTTCACACTGCACTGCACATGAGCATCCTCGATGCCTGGTGTAACGAGGCCAAACCTGTGATCCTAGTCAAGACTAGAACAATGATCTTTAGACTAAGGTTTTTTATTTCCCACATAGGGACTTGACTCCCTAACTTAGGAGTCACTTATACACAATGGGCGTCGATATATTCTTCTATATTCATCCCGCTACCAGCTCCTCATGACTTGAGGTTCAACCCCCTCCCCTAGCATGATAGACGAGTCAGAAAGTAAATTTCCTCTACTTCAATTCTCAATGGTTTCCCATTGAGATTGAATATCTCGCTATCAGGGTCCTAGTAACCCACCAACATCTCCAACAACCTCACTTGGGCTCTCATTCCTTTGAGCTCCCAAAACCTATAAAAACCACATCGATTTAAGTCCATTTGGGCCCCCAGATCTCGATCTACAACATTGTCGACCTCCTCATTCTCTTGCTCTCTCCATTCAAGAACCATCCTGTCAAAGACAAATAGAATTTTGAGTTAGAACCCTTCTTTTTGATCATTTGTGTGCCTGTATGTGGCCTCCTTTGCACACAATCATGTGTAGGGCTCAATACATGTGACCTATAGTTCACACATGAGCGTATACCTAGTCGTACATGTGACCTAACCAAGGCCATCCCGCGTACACTGAAATATATACTTAGCACCTTAAATTACTAAAAATTTAAGACCTAATTCAAAATTTTAAACCACCAAATTTGAAGAGGAAGAGAACAAGAATTACCTGATCTAGATGGCTCATGATTTTGTTGTCGGATGCTCCCGCAATCGTCATTTTAATCTTGGAGGAATTTTGGTCCAATTTGCACTAGTTGGGTAAAAAATCAAAATGGTATAGTAATTTTTGTTTTTATTACTATTTATAAATTATTTTTACCCACTTTCTATAGTTTTAAGCCATTTTTGCACCTAATGGACTAATACAAAAGTGGATCGAGTTGGGATTTGTAGTTTTAACCTGGGATTCTTGCAGATTTTAGTATTTTGTCAACTGTTTGTCACCTTGGGCAAGTATGTTCATTACCCAACATATAGGATAGGGATCCATTCCATTATGCATTTTCGCATTATCCTATAAATGTCACTCGTTATTCCGTAGGTACGAACCCATTTGTTGCTACACAAAATCTTCCATTAGCTATAAAGTCATGTTGTTATCAAGTGGTAGAGACTTACCAAACATGGGTTCCCTAGTTAGATCTCCTACTACATTTGGTGCCCATGCAGAGATTTTTCTTAGGATTGAGAGTTCCTCACAGTGAATACATGACTTTATGCTGAGCCTCATTTCTCATTCATAACCATGCTTCTTTATTACTAGAGGACTCCCAAACAAGTTTAATTTAAGCTCTTTTCTACTTCGTCTTTAAAAAAGAGAAAAGATTGCCGAGTGATTTGTCCCTTTCACACTTGTTAAAATTGGATTTAAAATATCACGAGTCTTAGTTAATCTCTTTTCTGACTCATTATCAAAACGTGAAAATATTGCCAAGTGAAATTGTCTTTTTCAAACTCGTAAATTGGCTTTGAAGAGATGTCTACTTGGCATGAGTTTATCCCTTTTTCACACCAAGTAGACTAAAAGACATTAAAAAGGACATTTTTTGGCATTAAGTTGTGATTTCTTCTCATGCCCCTGCTTGCAGTATTGAGCCTATAGCTGGCTCTCAATTTGTGTTATAAACCGTTTGCCTCAACATTTTTGCATCCTCAACCAAGCAGAGCCTTGTTTATATCCTTCAAAATTTGACACCCTATACCTAGGGGGGAACATTCCCCCGAGTGTCCATATCCCACATGCACTTCCTTGCATTGAGCATAGGTATGTTCCACTTCTGAAACTAGTTTTGCTTACTTGCGACACTCGTTTCCTCCTCTTTATCATAGCATTCATTGTTATGAAAAAAAAAAAAAGACGGTAGGGAAGGGAGTATTATCTTATATTGATAGCAGTCGTGTCACCTTTGAACATAACACAAAGTTATTTGAGTCCATTCATCATAATTTTAGGATTAGCATGGCCTTAGGAAGCTGAGCTCATTACAAAGTATTCTCTACTGACTAGTTACTCTTCAAGTCTCTACAGAGAACTTCATTGATGCCTCTTGCATCTCATGATTTTATCATTGGGTCTATGATGCCAGAGTCCTCCACATGTCTCATTCTCTTGTTCAAAGGAATTTTATCAACCTGTGTCGGCCACTCCTCAGAACTATTGACTTTGCATGTCGGCCATACCCTCAGTTTGTCTCATAATCACATGATTCGTTAGTCCTGTCATGCACTCTAGCCCTACTTCCATCATTGGTAGGAAACCTTGAACCCAACAGTTGACATTTCATCATTGGTCGCAAACTAGGTGGTTTCCCTTGTGTTCTATGGGAAGGCATCTATTCACACATTGGGATTAGTGTAGTGTCTTGGATGCCATTATCCTTATTGGTGGTTTCGTTGCCTTTGTCAGTAGTTTTTCATCATAGGGTCTTTAGTTGCATTTTGAAGGCTATAAATAATCCAATTCCGAGCTATGGAAAAGGAGAGAGAATTCAACTTTGAGAGCAAAGTTACTCTGGAGAAATTATTTACTTCATATTGAGTATGCATCCCTTTGTCCGTTAAGTCTAAGCACAGTGTTCAACCCCCAAGATCTTCCCTTATTGATGGAGAACCTATTTTTCTCCCTTATATGAGCTTTCCTTTGGTGGAGGATTGAAGTGGTGGAGGCCCAGTTGGAAGGAACTCGGTTTCTTGGTTCCGAACCATGCCGACACTAAAGTCTTTAATATTTTCACTTCTGCTGATCATTTTTTAATAGAAATGCTCCTTTTCTGTCCAATTGATATCTTGCAAATATATGTATTATGATCCATGGGCATGTTTTTTTTGTATATTAATGTATTATGCTATCTAATGTGCTAACCTATTATATTATCACTATATGCTTGCTCTGCTTGTTTGTTGAGAACTTGTTGCAGGTATAAAGATTTGGGTTGAAGTGCTCAACGATGGACATCATCAAATGTTTGGACAAGGTAGGCCTCTTTCTTACCTCTCTTTCACATTAGTTTATATAACATATGCTAGAATTGACTCGATTTCTATGGTCATACCTGTTTGTTGTGGTTCACCCTAGCCATAGAGAGATTTTCCTCGTAATAGTATTAGAGTTTTAGTTTTCAACACTGAGCCTGGATGGGCCGAGAAAGTTGAGTTGAAGTGAAATTTTACAGAGGATTGATTTCAATGTGGCCAAATTTCAAGTTATAGAGCGCCCATGGTAAAAGGTAACAACAATGGTGAGGAATTGGGAAAAGTCCCAATTTCTGTTGTTAAATTCATGGGAAAATTGAGAAATTCGGCCAAGTGGTGAGGTATTATTTATTTAATATCTGTTCTAGAAAATTCAGATCTGAAATTGGTTGAATTTGAAGTTACAGTGAAGCCATGACAGCTGGAGCGATATTAGTAACTAAAATTCTCAATTTGTGACTTGAGTTTGGGAAAAATTCATTCCAGAAATGTCAAACCACAACGATTTGTTGTTGCAGAGGTTGAACTGGTGTTGTCGGGGTGAAATTGAACAAATTTCATAGTTGTAGAATGCCTATGGTAAAAATTGGGCAATGCATGGAAAAATATTGGTGTGCACACTAAAACTTTGGTGCTGCATGGAAAATTGTTGGTGTGGGTGCATGCGCTAAATTTTGGCACCGCGAGGAAAAATGTTGGTGTGCGGGTGCACGCACTAAATTTTGGCACCGCGCGGAAAATGGTTGGTGTGCGGGTGTGTGCGCTAAATTTTGGCACTGTGCAAAAAAATGTTGGTGTGCAGATGCACGAACTAAATTTTGGCACCGCGTAGAAAAATTTTGGTGTGCGGGTGCGAGTGCTAAATTTTGGGGTCGCATGGAAAAATGTTGGTGTGCGGGTGTGCGTGCTAAATTTAGCATTGCGCGGTGTATATTGAGTGATGCATGCGTAATATTGGTGCACGATGTCCATACACCTAATAAGGTGCACGCGATGTGCACACACATAATAATGGCACGCATGGTGTGTGCAATATTGGCAGAGTGCAAAGGAATGTTGTTGGTGCACACACGATGTTGTTTTATGCTATTGCACAACAACTTAATTAATGGTGCGTGTGGAGTAGTGGTGCACAGTGGGGGCGTACTAAAATTTGGCATGGTGCAGCGCGTAGAGTGAAATGCGTGTGGAATATCAACGCGAGATACAAAAATTGTGTGCAACAGGCTATATATAGGTGTACAGGTTGAAATTTGTGCACACGAAGTCATTTGGATGGTGAACAACAACAGAAAACCAACGAATTTCCACGACATTTTATACTATTTGAACATCATCTTTTTGCAGCACATTTTTGAGGCCCTTAACAACATTTTTAGATACTCAAAAACCACAAGAATAGAGTGTACCAAGGTACATTGTGTCTTTTCAGCTCAAATAAAAGATCCCAAAGAGATCTTTCTAATGGTGTAAACCATTCATCAAATAGAGTTTTTATGAGAAAGTTACAACACAAACAGTGGAGGGTAAATTTTAAGACCCAACTAACTTCGAAGAGCCATAAATTTCTACTCCAGAATCATATTGAGGCACAAGAATAGTCAATTTAAATATATTGAACAATAGAATGCAGTCCCAGAGCTGAATTAAATTTCTGGGCATGTTAAAAATGTTTAAGATGGGAAAGAAGGTACCTGTAGCATTCTAGACCAAAAACACAAATTGGCCTAGAACTTCAACACACTGTAACTAGCAGCCCAGAACCTAGAAAGAGGTGAAACCTGGAAAGATTGTCCAAAATATGAAGGAACCCAATTTATTTTCTACAAAAAATCCAATGGATTAGGTGCAAAAATGCATAATTACAACGCAAAGTTGCACCAAGTTGAAGTGTGAACAGAAAAATTAATGGGCAATTTTCAAATAACTATAACTTTCTGCTCAAGACTTAGAATTGAGCATGGGAACAAGCATTGGAAAGGTATTAGACAATAGAATATAATTATTCACCCAAAAAATTGATCCGGGCATTCAATTTTCCAGGAAATCAAAAGAAATAATTCTGATATATTATTGAACTAGAATGGTTCATATTTTTCATGAAATTATTGAAACGGTTAGCTTGACAAAGTTTTGTTGGCTACACATTTTGCAGAGTTAACAACAACAAGATAAGATCAAGATCAACACAAAGTATAGAGGAATGGAAGGTTCAAAGGGAACTTACAACCAGGAAGATGAGATCAGAGAGATGTGAGATCGGAAGAGCGTCGTGTAGGGAAAGAGTGTAGATCTCGGTGGTCGCCGTATC
>CBVK0102195264.1:0-10126 GCA_900067695.1 Picea abies | reverse complement strand
GACACTTCTAAATTCTAAAACTTTATATAGAACCCTATTTTATGACCATGATATCACCTAAAAAATGGAACAAATTGACTGATTCATTTTAGGAGATAACATATATAATCAAATAGAATTGAGTTTTCACCGACAATTCTTCTTACAACACAAAATTATTTGGAGTGGAAGCCAAAGATTCTACTTCTTCTCAGAAGTAGAGGCTTATACCAAATAACCATGGTAGCATAAGTAGATATTGATTCCATTGAAGAGAAAAATTATTTTGTCAACAGACAAGACATGGTTCTCTAACTTATCTACATATTTATTTCTCCTAAATTACAATACCATGTAGAGGAGGAATCACTCTAAACTCTAGTTGAACTATGGACCATATTAGATGTTCTATTTGGGAATCATAAATATTATGAATATCACATGAAATATATTGACAATATAGAGCCAACAAAAAAACCATTGGAAGATCAAGCCTCTAAGTTTGAAGAGTATTCTACATAGGTATTTTCACAACTTTTTGTTCCATTCATTGGAGATGATGTCTACTCCATTTTAGATATGTTTTTTGAATCACATGTGGAAGATATCATGCATGCATTTTAGGATCCACATGCAGACACTTTTTTCATGCACGATGTTTAATCCCAGGAGCCACATGCAAAGATTCCTATGCATGCATCTCAGGAGCAATACACATGTGCCATGCATGCATCTTAGGAGCCAAAAAGGGGGTCACGCACTTAAGATTCACTTCTGACACTTTTTGAGCATAATTTGCAAAACCAAATTGGATATTTGAATTCCTCTTGGAAAAATACCCAATTTCAAAAACAAAATCATTCTAAATGGAGTCCGAGAAGCGAAGTTATGAGCATTTAAAAAAAAAAAAAAACATCATTTTTTCTGAAAATGACCACACGATTTACAAAGTTTCATCCAAATTTCACATGGTATGGGATTTCGATATTCTTCATCACAATAAGATAAAGTGGATATATGAAGACATATAACTAATGCATCTACTTCATCATATCTATACAAACATCTACATCTTCAACAAAATATTCACCAAGCATAAACTTGCACATTTCCAAGGTCTTCTTGGAGTGAAGGATACAATTGCTTAGCAACTACCTTTTGTTCCTTTTTTTTTATGCATTGTAATTTGGGAGGAGGGTGAGGTTCCCATGAGATTTTCTCTCTTTCCTCTCTTTTTCAGTGTTCATTTATTATATGCATTGTACCTAAAATGGCCTTTGTTGTCGGGACCCATTCATCATGTACACCCTAGTAGTGTTTGTTGGAGAAATTTCTATTTTTGACACACTAGTTCAGTGGGAGTAACACTAGTTTAGTGGGAGTTAGCTGACTAGTTCTATTTTAGACTTTCTAATCTTAGACCATCACTATTATGCATGCATTCCTAATTATAGGATGTCATTTACTATATGAGTGAATATCACTCACTCATTGATAAGATCATAGTATACATTGATTCTCATTCTTCATTGTGTATCTCTCTTCCTTTTCTTGAAAATCTTTGTTTGTGTATGCTTTAGCTAGGTCTCCTGTGAAGGTTTCCATGAAACAATGACATGGTATTAGAGCCGAGCTTCTTAGAGAAACCAAGAAAATCTAGAGAAGAGTGAAAGAGTCCTTGAGTAAACCTAGTTTCTACAATCGTCGTGGCCTATCCCTATCGAAAGGTGCGACGATTGGAATCGTCGCAGCCTATCCCTGTCGAAGGGTGTGACGATTCAGTTGTCGCACTGTGTTATTCATATGGGGTGCGATGATTTAGTTTTTCACAATAGTCACATTGTGTCCTTCTCTAGGGTGCGATGATTTAGCATTATCTCACTTTATCCTTCTCTAGGGTGTGATGATTTAGAATTATCTCACTTTATCCTTCTCTAGGGTGCGATGATTCAACAACCCTCCAAAAAATGGTTTTTTGTAGTAAAATTTTGATATCTTAAAATTCACGATCTGGGTTGGGCGAATTTTTTTACCAGAGACGTATAACATAGGGATGCTCATGATCACCAAAAATATCCAAAACCCACATCATATTTTAGGATATATAGCTATTATATCATATTTATAGCTGTCATAGCATCGTCAGTCATATCTTGGAATCCACAATTTGGGTTTTCAGGATCTTTTCAGAATCAATAGCAGGATGGAGGTGATGAAACTTATTCAATAAAGTCTAGTGATAATACTTACACCGTACAACTATTTTGAATGGAATCTGAAGGCCACATTCCAACTCAAAAGAAAATGACTGTATAATTTGACGATGGTGACAGAAACAAAGCCTACATCAATGCTTGAGAAGACCATATAGGAAAAATGTAAGGATGAGACCACATGACTACTTCTTGAGTTAATATCCACTGATTTATGGTTTCATGTTTCCGCATGCAATACTCCAAATGAGATTTGGATCACCTTGGAAGGACTCTTTGGAAAGAAGGATGAGATGTGAGGTTGTATGCTTGAGGTAGAGTTGAATAGCTTAGACCCTAAAAGTTTTGATAATATACAAGATTTCTTTACTAAATTTAAGTATTTTCTATTCAGCTTGGGTGAATGTGGTATTGAAAAGTATACATAAGAGAAACAACTTATTCTAACAATCTTGGCCAAGCTAGGACCAAAATATGTTGTATATGTCTCCAATTTCCATTATGGCAGATGTCTTTGGGTGCAAATTGGAAAATGCCTACGATGGCTTAGTTCATTGAGTCCCTCACACAAGATTAGAAAAAACTCATATAGATGGGCCTCATGAAAGATCCCAAAGCAAATGAACTCACCATGCATGATGGAAAATGGTCATCCAATCAAAAATCAAAGCAGAAACGAAAGGAGCTATTACATCCAAAGTCAAACAAGGAGGGATATTCCAAACCCTTCAAGGATTCTTCAGGTTCCAAAGATTCTTCAAATTCCAAAGGGAAGAAGAATAAGGGAAATCATTGCACATATTTCAATAAACCGAATCATGAAGAATCCACATGCATGAAGAAGCAGATTGATCTTATGACACAGGTACTTCAGAAAAATAACCTTGGAGACTTCATTCCTGAAGGAGCCAAGAAGAAGAAGGAAGAAGACCATAAGCCTAAGAAAGGTAATCATCATGCTCTGGTTTCAATTAATTCCTCATCTGATTCATGGATTATAGATTATGGCACATCACATCATATAGCAACTAAAGAGGAAGTTTTTACTTCTTTGAGTTCATGCTCTAGACCCCATATTCTCATGGGGGATGATACTCTAGGAGCAGTAGCGGGAGAATGGAGAGTGGAAATCCACAATGGCAGTTTTGAGAATATTCTACATGTTCCAAATCTTTCTATGAATCTTCTCTTAGTTTATCATATCACTCAGAAAGGTAAAAAGATTGAATTTACATCAGATTCAGTTTCAGTAATTGACATGCATGACAATTCCATCATTTCAATTGGTGAGGTGGATCACAAGTCAAGGTTGTATAAATTCAATAAGTTTTCCGACAATGACTCCTCTATTCTACTTGCACATAAGGAGAGTACTTTGCATGCACCTCCAGTGAAACATGCATATACTCTTGTTCTTCCATCAGTTTCAGACATCAGAGATGATTCCATACACTCAGATTCTGTACATGGAAATAAGCAGGTAGTATAGCCAGATAAGAAGCCAGCGCTGAAGCTTCAACAAATTCCCAAGAAGGCACAAACAACACTTTAGGAAGTAGGAAACCTTGTAGGGAATCCATTGGATTTGAGGAGGACTCGATCTCAGCATGAGGATCCTTCTCATGTATTTTTAGCTTCAGAACCTGCAATGCCCATGCATTGATATATGGTTCAATCCACTTATCTCCATAATTACAATAAGGTTGTGGGAAATCCAGTATGGAAAGAAACCATGCATAAGGAGTATGACTCACTTCTAAAGAATAAGACTTCACATCTGGTTCCACTTCCACTAGAAAGGAATATTTTCAGGTGCAGATGGGTCCACAAGATCAATAGGTACAAGGCTAGACAATTTTCCAAAGGAATTCATCAGATCCATAAAGATTTCTACATATTCATGAAGAATTTAAGTGAGCAGAAGTTTCAGACTTTGTGGGATCGTCTTGCAGTCAAGAACACAATTTCCTAGCATATGCCATTTTCTTTTTTTGATACATTATCTTTTGAGGGGGGGTTTTGTTCCCACATGGTTTTCCCTCTTTCCTCACTTTTATTCAGTGTTCATCAGTTGTGTTAGCACTATGTTAATTGTGTCTGGCTGAATAGACAAACGACAGAGGTAACTATTTCAACCAACTTTAGAGCTGAGGCACTAGATTGCTCAACTCAAAGAGGGCTCTCTCGTGTCACTAGGTATATCTATGGAAATCAATGGCTAGATTTGGTTTGTTTTGGGAAATTTTAATAAAATGACTAGAAAAAAGAAGATAACATTTGTGCTATGGGGTCTGGAATAAATAGAACACATTATCAAACCTGAGAATTATCCAGAGGAAAAGGCTATATCAGGCAGTGAGTCTGAGTTTATATCTGAAAATTTTGCATGACATCAGAAGAAAAAGAAACACATAACTACATCAGAGAATTATAGAGATGAATTCTAAATAAGTTAAGAATAATGAAACATAGTCTAAGTTGCTAAGCCAAGAGCATCAAATAATGAATTCTAGGCCTCTAAATCTCCAATATAGATAGAAGGAAGTGTAAATGAAATATATGCTTACAGCAAATACATACTATGAGGGGAAAACAAGACTCATATCATTGCTAGTTAGAATCTTTTCATAAACAATCCAAAATCTGCCTCTGCATTTATATATTCGTTCTAGCCTCAAAATTTACAAAAGTCTTCCTGCACAGAGGACATGCTCCTTTTTTCTTCCTATCTTACATCCTTGGGATGATACATATATAGAGAAGGTTCCTTCATGGAATTCAAAATGTTCAGACTTCTCATAATTCTAAAATTAGAGATAATTTACAAGGAGGAATGATTTATAATAACCGTTATCCTATTTTAAAGGGACCGTTAGGAACATGTTCATCATATCTAGGCCCTTTTCTTCGACCGACATCTGTCCAAAACATGCTGAGATGTACTTATTCCAGTCTGAGAATTTATTTTAGCTCAGTGATCTCCTCCTTTAGAGTGACCAACTAGGCCGGTTGATTCTCCCCAATGCTTTTAGCCGTTTCGGCCATGTTTTCTGTCTTTTTCCATTTACTTCGTTTCTTTTTTACAACTGGCCTGTTGATGATTAGGTCCTTCATGATGGGATTTAGCCTGACTTCTAATCTTGGGTCTATAGAAGGTTTCGTATGGAATTTAGTTGCTAATATACGTGCAATTTCCCTTTCCTTCTTACTAGTAGATAAACTCGCCATGTTACTTGAATGACCTGTTTGACTCGATATGGCTTGATTGGCCTTTTTCGTGTATCCCAGTATCATGGAAACCAAGATATTCCTTTAGAAATTAGAGAGTCAATCTTACAGATGAGATGATACCCTCATACTTGAGAATCGGTAGTTATAGAGTTCCAATCATGAATCACTGACAGAGTCACTTGCAGGTACGTTGGTTTACCACGCTTGTCTAATCCATTTCAAATGATTAGCTTTCGATTTCGTTATATGGCGATGTTCACCTGACATCATATGGTTTTGAAGTACCGAATGAGTCAAGCAGGGTGATTCCGACCAGCCGTCACCCACCCCATGAGTGGTTGATTTGATGTATTGAAACATGTGACATCAGGGCTTTTACGAAAGTGGTTTTAGGCAAACTGCCTTTCGCCCTGATGTATCTCTGGAAGTGTCGTACGTCCATTTTAAAAAGAACAATGGTTTTCCCCTATCCGCCTTTACATGGTTAAGTCCCATGCAAGTTCACCATCCAATATGGGCCCCAGCCGTTGATCTAGGCCATTTTACAATCGACGATCTGTCAAGTTACAACTGCCTCCGCTATATTTTTCCATATGCCACCAGATATGTCCTAGTCCTCTAAATTATCAATTCTCCAAACTATCACGCTTCCATGACATGTAGATCTTGCTAAATTTTCGAGACTTGGATCCTGTCTGAAAATTGTTATGGTGATAACATAGGCTCCAACTGGGGATGCTATCCTCCCTGTGAGGTAGCAAAGAAATCGTAGAATTGGTGTCTGATCCATTAGACTGATCCCAAAACATGTGTGTGTACCCTACTCCTACCATATCACTAGTGTCTTCTAAAGTCCAAACTTTGCACGCTGCTCTCAACTGGATACTAAACACTGAATATACTGCTGAAAATGACTGTACACAATACTGGAAATATAAACTGAAAAATGCTTGTCCAACAAGATTATTCATACGCTCCTACCTACCCTAAAATGCTGAAATGAATACTCAATCAAGTGATTCTAAAGTGCCAATGCAACCAATCAAGCAATTGGCTTCTTGATTTTTCTCTACTCACATCTTTCTTAAGAAGGCAGACAAATGTAAAAGATGGCAGCTGAAAAAATAAATTGAATCCAAAATCTAAGTTTATGAATGAAACAAACTCCTCCTTCACTGATGATTGTAATAGGATGGCCACTGGATCTTGAAAACCATGAAAAATCATTTCTTCTTGGTGAGCAAAAACAAAAATACAAGACTCTTTCATGAGTGTTTATTGTTCTTGCTCCATTTCTTCTATTTTGAGAACGTTTTCAAATGAAATGGTAGCAATAGGTTTGTCTACTTCTTCATGCATCTCAAGAAAAACATTCATACATTCTTGAACATCTTCAAATATGACAACCATGTTATCTGCATCAAGGCTATCCTCTTGTTCATCAAACAATTCTGATTTGGTTTCATTAAACTTCTGGAAATTTGTTTGAGGACTGCCATTTTGACTTTCAAATGAATTAATAGAAATAAGTTCCTGCTCGTAATATTCTTGCAAATGTAAAAAGATGACATCATGAACTATTTCACAGTCTAGAGTTCTCATGGATGTATTTTCAAAACCCTCATCTGTGTCTATGCTGTTTAGAAATTGAACCAGTATGTCATTCTCAGGGGAAGAAAGACAACTTTGAAACACTTCGTCATGCTGGAAACATTGTTGAATATCCATATTTGTTTCAGACGAATGGTAATGGCCTTGAACAACAATCTCTTGAGCATGTTCTTCTTATTTTTCAGGCTGATAGCTGAGCATATGATGCAAATCTGAGCTAAAATAACTTTTCATGTGATCATCAACATGGTTATCATTACTGGCAAGTCTACTTCTCTCTTTGTATTCACCATCATGTCCAGTGGATTTCTGACTTGATACATTACAAATATTTTTCTTCAACAATTTGAAAGAAGAAAAACACAATGGTAAGGTTGTCTCACATGATTCAATACTTTCTCCGGTCTCTTTACTGTGGGCATATTTCTGAACATGCTCATTTTCAGTTTCATCTTCAACTAATGACTGTGCCTCTGAACCGATGGAAAACACATGAGAAGAATGTTGCAACATCTTATTAATTTTCTCCATTGATTTATTGTGATTTTACATCAGCGCAAATTCATTTTCCTCCACAATGATCTTAGAATTCTCTTTCAACAATTCAAATGCAGCAAAGCACAAAGGTAGAGAATTTTCTTCAGTTGACCCAATACTTTGCTCTTTATAACTGTGATATGTAGGTTGATTTATTTCACTATACTGCTGAAAAAGAACATCTTCAATATCATAATCATCTTCATACTTGTCATATATAGGTAGATCACTGACATATGCAAGGTCATCTAACAAGAACAAACTTGGGACATCAACCTGTTCTTCGACAAATGGATTTGTACACTCATCCTCTTGATTATCTATAAATGAATACATGAAATAATCAACCCCTTGCTTATCATGGGATGGATTAGAAACTAAATCAACATCTTCTCTTTCAACAAGTGGGACTTAATTTTTTGCAACATCATTGGTAGTGGGAAATTCAAGAGGGCCTATGACATGGTCAACTCTATGCTGAAGGTTCCAATCAACCATTTTCTGTTCATATTCTCTTTTATTTTCTTTAGAATCTAACTTCTCATCTCGAGTCTATTCACATGCTTGGATATTGTGTTGAATGTCTTGTGCATCATTGAACATTTGTTGTAAGGATTTAGGTCTCCTTTCCATCAGGAGGAAAGATAGATCCGGATGAAGAGTAGTTGCATAATGGAGCATGGAAACGACTTCAGTGGGTCAGATTTCTTCAGACAATTTATAATAGATACTAGAAAACCTTCTACTGAATATAGATATAGTTTCATTGCCCTACCTTTTCAAGGCATAGAACTTGATAAGTTTTATATCCAAATATTTTTCCTTGCCCCAAAATTTTAGAAAAACATTCTTCAACTCCTCCCATGAGATAGTTGTCTTTGGATGCAATTTTTTAAACCAATATTTGGTGTCCCCTTTCAAGGATTGAGAGAAGGCCCTCATACAAATATCATCATGGTTAATCTCAAATAAATCTATAAAATGCTCAAACCCTTGGATGTGATTTTCAGCTGAGATGACATTAGGTTCTCCATCAAACATAGGTAGATACTAATGGTGATTTGGAGGGAAATCGTGGAGGACTTGGGGTATTTTTAGGGGTATGTATCTATGTTGGGATATGGAGGACATTGGACTAGGAACAAGGGAAGAGACATCGGCCATGGCTTCATGGGGTTCATCGACTTGGTCATGGTCATCACATGGCCTAGCTGTAAAACTCTTATCAAAATCAGTGATACAGTGGGGGTATGCATGTGCAACTTTAAGAGGAGGATAAATGATTGAAAGTTTTTCATGATTGTCATCCAAATGCAACAGGTAAAGAAAAACTTGTTTGGCATGCTTAAGGAAGGAAAACAAGTAACTTATAACAAATAGTAAAATGCTTTGGAAGAGATCCCATTTTGAGTACCTGTTTTCCTCCATGATACCTTCCCACTCCCCTGTCAAGGGATCTCATCTTCTAGTGAAGTCTTTGAATTACATTTGAAGCTTGAGTGGATTTGCCAATAATGTTTTGGAAGATGGATTATGCATTGAGAATGGAGTCACCAATGCAAATTCAAATTTCTGGATTCTTCTACCAGTGGAATCACCTTCAAACTATTTTTTTGATGTGTGGAGTCGCCATAGTAGGAATATAGCCAATATGTGCCTAAGTGTCTGCTGCTTTCAGACCTTAGAACTCAACCATGTCGTTATTCCCAGGGAAAATTTTTCAATTTTGTCCCCAACAACAACACCAAAATGTTAGCACTCTGTAAATTTTGTCTGGCTAAATAGACAAATGACAGAGGTAACTATTTCAACCAGATTTAGAGCTGAGGCACTAGCCTGCTCAACTCAGAGAAGGATCTCTCGTGTCACTGGGTATATCTATGGAAATCGATGGCTAGATTTGGTGTTTTGGGAAATTTTAATAAAATGACTGGAAAAAAGAAGATAGCATTTGGGCTATGGGGTCTGGAATAAATAGAACACATTATCAAACCTGAGAACTATTCAGAGGAAAAGGCTAAATTAGTTAGTGATTATGAGTTTATATCTAAAATTTTTGAATGACATCAGAAGAAAAAGAAACACATAACTACATTAGAGCATTACAAAGATGAATTTTGAATAAGTTAAGAAGAGAGAAACATAGTCTAAGTTGCTAAGCCAAGAGAATAAAATAATGAATTCCAGGCCTCTAAATATCCAATTTAGACAGAAGGAAGTGTAAATGAAATATATGCTTATAGGAAATACGTACTATGAGGGGAAAACAAGACTCATGTCACTGCCAGTTAGAATCTTTTCATAAACAATCCAAAATCTGCCTCTGCATTTATATATTCGTTCTAGCCCCAAACTTTACAAAAGTCTTCCTGCACAGAGGGCAGGCTCCTTTTTTCTTCCTGTTTTACATCCTTGGAATGATACATATATAGAGAAGGTTCCTTCATGGAATTCAAAACATTTAGACTTCTCATAATTCTAAAATTATAGATAAGTTACAAGGAGGAATGATTTATAATAACCGTTATCCTATTTTAAAGGGACCGTTAGGAACA
>CBVK0102195226.1:0-11718 GCA_900067695.1 Picea abies | reverse complement strand
GAGTGACTAATGTGACGCACATCATTGTATTCATGAGTTCTTGGATGAACTCCTTGAATTGGAGATTAGGCTCAGTGAGTTTTCTTGAAGTTCCTGGGTGAGTTGAACAACTACATCTACATCGACTGTTGTGACCTGATAAGCCATCAAATCCATTGTTTCCATTTTCTCGATCAAGGGGATGGAAACAACCTATGCATATGTTAGTTGGTTATAAAAGGTTAAGGCCTTATCGGTCGCAGTAGTGATGATATTTGATATGATTTGTTACTCATCATGGTTGAAGTAATCTCTTTTGTTTTAGATACAATAGCTTCCAATGCAGTCGAGCGCTCACTTGGAGGTAGAGATTCGAAGATACTCTTTCGTTGTGTGACCTCAACCTCAGCCATGTGAAATCTATCATTAATAGCAGATAATTTTGGGGGGGATTGTAAGTTGTTCCATAAAGTGAAGTGATGATATACCACCCTTGAAAATTCCCTCCATATGTTGAGGCCTTCTCGAACGATTGCTTTAGCTGTGGAAACCTTCTTCTGTAACTCTGTCTACTCCAACGTTAACTCTTCTTGCGTACCTTTCGACTCTCTCTCTCCTCTGCTCTTCTAGGTCCATCCTATCCCTCACCTCATGTTTAACAACTTCTGGATCCTCCTCAATGGATCCATATCTTCTCTCACTTTTCCCTTGTCTTTTCATCCCCCCCAGTGCTAAGGGAGTCTACTCATCCATCCTGTCAGGCTGCATGTTCATCAAACCCTTCTCCATGAATAACATTTTTATCCAGAGTGGGATTTCTTCTAACAACCTTCTTCTAGGACCTTCTGTGAACTTTCTTTCAATCTCGTTAAAATAATCAATGTATTCAACAACAAATTAAATTATATATGCTTCCTTTACTCGAGCAAAACAAAAATCGATGGCTCGAGTCCACTTTTTATCTAATTCCTTCAACCTATCAATCCTGACATGATCCCAGACCAATGGTTCTTATGGTCTCAAAGTAGTATTAGTAGCAGTCTGCCTCTTTATCCATTCGTACAATAGATATGGAAATTCAACAAAGAAAAGTTCATGCATATCAAAGTAGAGATACATGTCCTTCCATCACTTCAAATTAGTGTTCAAACCTTGAGTTTCACACCAAGCAAACTCATCTTCCTTTGCAATAAACCAATATTGAATTTCTTCCCGAGATGGATACCACCTCATTATTTTCCTTCATCACTCAATACAAAACCTTCAAGTCCCAACAACAAAACAATTTGTTGGCTCATCCACGCTTGCACATGTCTTTCCTAACGTTACGGGGTTGAACACTCAGGGTTTGTCCAAAGTTGACCAACAAAAAACACAAGGCATCGACATATCAATACTCAACTAAAGACTGAATAAGGTCTCACCTAAGATTACATGAGGATCACAAAGACTGTCTAGACTTGTGTCGATGATGATGAAGGACTAATTTCTCAAAGTTCCATCTGGGTTGAAATTTAGGAAATTCATTGAAAAATACTTAACACCTAACAATATGAAACAACAACACACACACACATTCAATTGAAACAGGAGTAACACATCATCAGACCAAAATCATTGCAACTTTATTATCTTCATTCCATAATCACAAACAAACATTAAGCAACTCATGAATTGACAACAATAGAGCCTTGCTCTCTTATACATTTTCCTAGTGTTAGATTACACAACACTATGCACTTCCTTTTAGACTCTGGAAATGGTATAGACTCGGACTTACAACTATAGACATTAAAAAACACAGGCCAAGAGTGAGCTCAATGACAACAATACCCACATCTATAAAAACCAAAACCAACCGAACAATGAGATAAATCTCTTTATGTTGTTGTTTCTCCAGTTTATTTACTTCTTAGCTTTGGTGGTATATCACTTTCAGTTCTTCCCCACTCGCTCTTCTGACTGTTAGTCCTGCACGCTTTTGTCACCTACATGCAGTCCATATATCCTCCCTAGAATCGTGGAAATATCAACTAACTTGCCAACTCATCTTCTTTCTGCTCTACATTCCCTTGTGCTGCTTGTAGTAATCATCCGAGGAGATTTCACGAAGATTAATTTCTTGATTTTGACGTGCATGTGGTGTCTTCTTGATTTTTGGTGCGCATCACAAAACCTAGTCTAACGCGCATTGGAAGAACTTGAACTGGTGTGCAATAACACAACTTGATCTGATGCATGCACCTCTTGTCATCCCTTGCATGACTGCTTAAGCGCGTGAAAAAATGGAATAGGCATGCACAACTTCGTTTGCGCATGCGCATGTGATATTTACCGAAAAATTAGGGTGCCAACATATAATTAAAGGTGAAGGCATTAGGGTTTGCATAAGTGTTTTTAGAGATTGCAAAGAAGTTGAAGAATCGAACAGTTATAATTTTCAAGTGAGATACTAATGGCATCTTCATATAGGCCTAAAGATCACCCAAATCCAAATTCCCATAAGGAAGAAAAAATTTTGATAGTTGAGATTCATGAGAAGCTGAATAACATCGAGCCCCTACTTTGGAATGTCAACATCATTGAGTTTTTAGACTTTAACTATACGATGTTGCATAGTTCCTTAATTTTGAATTTGATTACTATGCACGGGGTCTTCACTATGTGAACATGTGACATAGCACTTGCGTTCATGGGATATTAAATTATACCCCTAATTTCACTATATATTGATAAATACCTCCCAAATTCCTTTTGTTGGACCCCCCTCCCAATACATTTTTCGAATAGAAAAACCCTAGTTTTACTAGATTCCCCTCTTTATAACCCCAATACCTATAAAACCCCTCATACCTTGCATCCCCCCCAATACCTACAATATATTGACCTTATTTTTTACAATTTAAAAACCCCCTTTATGAATGAACATGACACAATATTGGTCAACAAGGTGAAGCCCCCATGTTCCTATGTTGAAGTGAAGAAACACCTGATGGTATTTAGTCAGTGGAGTGGAAGGTAGGGGCATGGAGATTATATAATTATAGTATTATGAAACTATTGGATGGAGCGCATCCATTTCATGCCATGTTAGTTTTTTTCCTAAGTCGGTTGCATGGAGGATGCCTATGTTTGGAGAAACCATACCCGATTGACCTAAATGTTCTACATGGAGTCTTAGGGGTTGCCATGGTAAGGAGAGAATGTCGCAGAAGTTATAATGACTTGAAACATCACCACGAAAGATATCTATAAGAAATATGCTATTCACAGATGGATTTGCAATGTGGTAGTTTCTGTAATTTAAGACCCATAGGTTAGATTTTCTTCACAGTTGTCAACTTGTAAATTGGTTAGAAATTTTTGAAAGGATGAATTCCCAATGGGGGTCATCCATTTAGTTGAGTAGGGCATGCAAGGTATCAATATGTCTTGATCACTCTATCTTCTATTTTTTTTTTCCATATTTCTTAGAGGCACAACTATCTAGTACTGTTTTTCATTATAGTTAGGTACTACTTTTTGCAATGATATCGTGGAAAGCACTATAAGGAATACCTATCGACATAGAGGTTACAAAGACATTCCCAACAGCTAAGTTCAATATCTAGCAGTACAATAAGGAAAATACACTTTATTTGGATACTAATCTAGCCTTCAAACATTGGTATACCCACACGATACAAGAGACTGCTGAATCTTTTCGTATTCCCTGGAATCTTGTAGATAAGTATGATGATTTTATATTCTTTCAAATAGATATGCATAATGTTTCTATTAAACCAGACATAGATCCAAAGGTTCCAATGGATCTTCTACTTTTTATGTTTATGAGGATGGCATTCAAACAATTTTTGAATAGTGGTTTGAGAACCTACACGCTCAACCTGAGTCAGAGGTTGAAATTATAGATGTCAAAGAAGCAAGAACAAAATATAAACAAGAAAAGGTGGAGATACAAAATCTACACCAATGAAGTAGACTAATAATACTGGTCATAATTCACCACGTATTACATAGTTAAAGAGACAAAGAGAGAAAAAGTAACAAGAATGATATGAGGAATAAGAGGCAACATGTAAGACAAGCTTCATCAGGAAGAGGAAGAAGAGAACCAAGACAAGAATTTTCGGCTCATCGAAACAATCAAGAGGATCTACAAAGGGAAAAGGAACCAACAAAAATACCCAATAAAATTTAGAACCCATGGATATGGTACCCCTAGCCAATCCAAGTTACCACTAAAATGACAGTTGTTATCATCACAGTCAAACAATATTCCAAAGTCGCAGCAATAGAAGATAGATGAGTGAAAAATTATTTGGAAATCCCAATAGAAGAAAGACATCATAGAGTCCTTGGCTAAATCTCCATTTCCTAAGAAAGTTCATAACATTGTAGATAGTTTACATTTGCATCTTGAAGTGCAACAGATGATTCACAAACTTTATTCCTAGTAGCTAGACTATTTGTGCCTCATTTTACAATTTGGGGAAACTATAGAGGAATCGAGCTCACTACCTCCAGAATCCAATGGCATTATACCAAAGACCCAATAGAATATTCTTTCCCTAATTCTTGGAAAGGGTTACACACCTATTTTTTGCAGTACCGAGTGTCACAATTTCATCACCATGTGGGAATATTTGTCATGATTTCTAGACATGTTGGGGGAGAAATTTATCATTTGGAGGTTGAAATAATAACTTTCACCTTGATTTTTTGGCCTTTTTAAAGTATCACCGCTCCCTTGCTCATATGCAGAGGAGGATGAACCCTTGTCATCAGTCCTTGCTCAGTTCTAGGGGAGCGATACTATTTCCATGTGCTTATTTCTAGAGGGGCGATGAAGTGGTTACAACCATCATACCTTATTATGAGAGGTTGTTTCTAGGGTTGTTTCCGAGAGGTTTCAATTGGTTAGGGGTTGGTTCGAGCTAGCCTCTATCCAAGGTAAGGTTAACCTTGTCTATACAACAAAATTCTCATTTGATTCTATCCTCTCCTCTCCTCAAATTATCCTCCCTTGCCCACATGCAGAGGAGGATAAACCTTTGTCACCTGTCCCATTCTCTCATATTTTGTTCTCATTTTGTCTATGGGCATATAGAATATATTAAGGGGAAATTAGAGAACCATTTGCTACCTTCTGTCTTGGATCAAAGGAGTCTTAATCCAAGGGGGGTTTCACCTGTCCACATGGGAAACTTTTCCACAACTGCAAGTAGGTTCTTCATGGTCTTGGGGTTCAATGGAGGGTGTTGAAAATAAATCTTCTGGCCTCTATATTCCATGATAATTCCACATTGGGTGAAATATCACAATAGATCCCACATGCAAAATTGGATCTTTTTTCCATTCCTTCAATAGACTTATCGTATTATGTATCTGAAATGATGATTGAAATAGGATGATCAATTCATAACGATTGGAGAATCATATCAACAACTTACCAAAATACATGCATGCATGGTGGCTAAGCATGAGTCCTTGAATACTATGGTTGATGACTTGTAGTCAATTGTTCTAACCATAAGTGTAAACACAGATCCACCTACTTATGTTCTTAATAATCTTTCTCTGTTACATTAGGTGTTCCAAGATCTCCAAGATCGTACTTTAGAATTGCAAGCAAAGATTAATTCAATGCCCACCCCAAAATAACTTAAACTGAATGAATATATTAAGATTGAAGATGGTTTGTTCTTGAATGTGAAGGCTAGGGAAGATAGGATTTATGACCTAATCAGTTCTAGTTTTCAACTATGGACCCATTTGCAAAGTGTTCCCAAAGTGCATGCTATGGATGATGAGATCAAACAATGGGAAGAAACTATTTTACAGAAGAAATAGGCCATCCAAGAATTAGCAATGAGCTTTTGCAAGGAGATCATGGCTAAGGTAATTATAGCCTTGACTAAGTAGACTTCCACAATGCAATTTGAGAAACAACAACTTACGTACCATGTTGGAACAATTCTAGGAACATGTAAGGAAGTATAACAACTTCACAAATGTCTGTCTCAAAACTATTGTAGCTCTTCATATTTGTGAGTAGATTAGGCTAAAGAAAGGGAAAGTTACTTTAGAATCAAGTACCAAGTTTCAACAATATATGGAGACTTCAATGACTTCCTATGACAATATTAACTAGAGTTTCAATGAATCATTGAGGAGGTGAAGCAAGAGATTCCTTTGGCAACATCCATTTTGCAAGGATAAGTTTCGTTGTCTCGGGGGTGAAACAATCATAGTGTTGGGGCTTGTTGGCACGATTTTTGCAGAGCTAGTCTTTGCTTGCTCAATTTTTCTCTATGTGTCGAGTTTTATTCCATGTGTCGAGTTTTTCATTGCACAACCTATTGCTATCTACATAACGAAGATTATGAATGTAATTAGAATTAGTGCATTCAATTATCCAAGATTATGAATGTAATTAGAATTAATGTGGCCACTTATCCAAGATTATGAATGTAATTAGAATTAGTGTGGCCACTTATCCATGTGCTGGAAAGATGCATGGTAGGAAGTTGTAGCTATCTTGTAACCAATTTTAATCAATTTATTGTCACATATAAGTCAATGTAAATGAAAGAGTGAGAGTGGGTTAGTTGGATTTTGTATGAAATAATTAGTTTTAGTGATTGTATGGAGAAAGAGGATATTAGGGTTCAAAACCCTTGAGAATTATATGGAATTATAAGGAGTTTTATATGGAATTATCCTATGGAATGAATATAAAGGATCATGTGATGGTTTCCCCTCTTAAAATTTCATGTTGTTTAAATTTATCTGAATGTATGAGGTACAGTGAATGGTTGATAATGCATATTTTGTTTTCGTATTATTTACATATATCTATGTAATGTTCATTAGTGTATGCTAATGGGAAATGTTGATGCTAATGGGATTTATTGTTTTCCTAAGTTTAGAACGTAGGGTCTGAATTTATTTCCAACAAAGGTACCATCTTTCTCACTTTAAACACTTTATATGTGGGCATCGAGTGAAGAGAACTTATTTCTCTAGAAAAAAATAAGTCTTTATTTTCTGATGCATGAGCATCCTTGGGAAGACAAATGGTCATGCATGAATTCTATTAATGTAGATATTTTATCAAGAGTTTAACCTACTTCCAGTTCCAATTCAAGGCCTTGAGCATGTATCACCATCCTTGGTCGTGCATTTTATCACTATTAGCATGCATTTCTTAGAATTGTCTTAATTTGTAATGACACAAATTTTTTGGATCATGACATGAGATCTAATAAAATTGGAAGGTTAAGGATCTTCTAATATTTTCCATGCTTTAGTTCATCAACAATGTGCATATTTTGCATTTGGTCTGCATTTTTGTGAAGATTAATTCACATGCCCTGAAATGACAAAAATAATAGAAATGCCATTTTGGTAGATCTATAACTTACAGTTAAAGATAATATTGAGAAATATGTACATGCATGGTGATGCACCACGTGAACACTAAATTCATATGTATTTAGATGTTGTCCTAAGTGGTTTTGTGATTTTTTGCGTGCAATTTACAAGCTAGGTCAACTTGTTTTGAATACTCTATTTTACACACATTATTCAGTGTTTGAACCAAAAGAGAGAATTATAAGCACCAGATGAATAATATGATCATGTTTGAGGACACGCCATGAAGAATGCAATACTTACATGGTAGAATAACCCTTTAGGAATACATTGTAAGACTAGAGTATGCATTTTAATGAGTTTCTATACAAAAAGTTATGCAAATCACATGCTTTTTTTGTAATTAATGAGTTCTAATTTATCTTGTATGCCAATAAGGACTACATGACATCAATACATATACAGTTGAGTTGTTAATGGTAAAAAATGAATGGGAAAGGTAGTTGTAACTATGTTTTTTATTATTTCCTTATATAAATCATGAATTCCATGAGTATCAATGGTTTGTGGTGGTGGTGGTGCGGGGGGATTGTATTATTGATAATATATTTGAGATATTGGTTGTAGGTTGAACTAGTGTTTAGTTTTTTCTTCTAATGTTGACATAAATTACGTAGATGAAAATCCTTTGTATATTGTAATAAGTCCCAATAAAATTATCCATTTGAATGAATAAAGAATCACAATGGTTTGTTGATGTCATTTCCAATTTTGTTTATGAATTTTGTTGCTATAGATGAGTTTTCATTGTGAACTTTGAAGGTGAGCAGTGACCTTGCTTGCATCAAATGGTATTAGAGTAGAGGAATCCCAAGGTTGAAGAAAATTCTAGTGAAGAGTGAAGGCACTAGGTAGAATTTTCTTAGAGAAGGAGCACATGGATTCAAGAGAAGTTGAGCGACACATAATTGCAAGATGAGGAATTCCTATGAGAATAGGTTGAGGAAGACCCAAAGGAGGAGACGTAGAGGATAAAAATGTTGTATAAATGTTGAGTGTTGATTGAAAAATTGGTTTCCATATAAGTTGCTCAGAGAAAAGGAATCACAATGGATGTGATTGATAAGAGTAAAGATGAAGGAGAAGGGGAAGTTGCAAGAGAAGAACCAAAAGAAGAAAGTGCCTTAGCGGAATTGGTTTCTCATGTCATCATAAGAGCTTAACATTGAGCATAACAAATGTATAAAAGTCAAATTGAAGTTAAGATGAATATAGAATTGGTTTCATTTAATACTAAGCTTCACCCATGTCAAATAGGCTAAGCCAAATCAAAGTCTAGAGTTAATATGAATTGGAGTTAACATAAATACCCCAAGGCATCCACATTGTCAATTTTTGGGATGGGAAAATAAAATAAAAAAGAGGTTACCACATATAGGATATAAAGTAAATAGGACAATATTTATTAAGGGACCAACCTTTATGTTGAGACAAGAAAAATATATTTTAGTTATGTTGTATTGAAGAGAAGTGAGCATGTGTTGAATATCATAAGCATAGCAATCTGATATAGTTTTTCTAAGTTTTAAATATTCAACTCATTCATTGTCATTCTGCAATTACCTTCAATGTTTTGTGAAAAAATTATTTATGTTCCATAAATATTTTCGTCTAGTTATTCAGTGCACTAGCCTATGGACAAGACTCTTATTATACAATCAATTAATGCAAGTTTGAGACTCAATCTCCTTTGTCTTGATTGGTTGTTAATGTGGCTTGAGATTTGAATGCGTGTATTCAGTTCATGGTATTTATTATCTCTCTACATATTTGTTGTGAAAATCTCTGCAACATTTGAAGCTTGAATGGATTTCTAAACATATTCATGTGCGGTATATGATATCTACTATCTTACTACATTTATGTGATGAATATTAATTTTTTATTTCATTTGATATGAAGTTTTTGACGGGTCTAAATTCACCCGACAACAGTAAGGGGTTACCCCCAGAAAGAAGTACCAATTATACCTCTCACCCTTTGGAATAGGGAACCCATACAGATTCTGGCCTGAGAACCATTGTTGGTTTGGTCTTACTGGTTGTGAATTGGTCCACCGATGAGGGTGTATGATAGATGGTTATGCAAACAAAAGATGTAGATGAAGAATGTTGGCACAGGGTTCAATGCTACAACAACGCACCAACAAAACCCTAACAACCAACCCTTTTGGCAACACTTGCGAAGAAGATGAAGTCTCACCCAAGGTAGAGGCAGGGGTGGTTGTAGGACTCAGGTGTTGGAAACCTTAGTTGGGACACAGATATGTGATTGTAATGCTAACAGAACACTTAGCACCAACAGTTCATCAATACTTAACCAATATCTACTTCGCAGATAAAACAGAGCATTGCATCATTCACTCAGATCTGATGTATTCAAGAACTTATGATAAAGGAGAAGATTGGATCTAGCTGATTCAAGCACTAAGCACCTTCACATGGGTCAGATCTAGCATCCAGGGTCATCATAAGCACAAAGCATAAACAGATCTATCTATCAATATCAAATAACTTAGCAAGTAAATACATAAACACATCAGAACATCACACAGAGCAAAATAACATAGGATTTACGTGGTTCACCCCCACCTTGGGGCTACATCCACCAACTCTTCTTCTTTATTAGCTTCAATCAATCAACTACATGCACAGAGACACAAAAAACCTTACTCTGCATAATATAGGAGATTTGCGTACCTCGCTAGATCCTCCTTCCTTGTGTTACAACACAAAGCCCTTCACAGTCTTTTACAACCACCTGCACTTAGCTCTGCAAGTGTCTCACAATACACACAAAGAAATTACAAGCCACACTTGCACTTAGCACAATATCACCTAGATGCCTCTTCTCTTGATCACACATATCGAACTATTTCCTACATCGCCTAGACATCTATTTATATATTACAAAATAGGCCTAAGCATGGGTAAACCCATGGGACAACATTCCCATACTCGTTACATATTCCCAAATCCCAAAAAGGACCCAAAAAGGGGTTGAGATCTGACGATCTCTGCATCGTCTTGTGCTCTGTCTTCGACAGGCTGTCGAAGTCCCAAAATAGGTCAAAATTGACCAAGGATATCCCAAAACTTGGTCAAGGGCCAACAGGCCCCCAACACTCACCTATGACTCATCCCGAGTCACTCTGGTATGACTAGTTCTTCTTTGAACTCCTCAAGCTTGGCTCGAGCTTCTTCGACCTGCTACTGTGCGATTGCCTCTTGTTCAACAAACTCTTGGATGACTGCATCATTCATAGGTCCTTCCAGACATTGTTTGGTTGTAGTGACAACCTGCTCTAGCTCTACTCCTTGGCCTTCTAACTCTGTAAACAATTGGTAGGCCTTATCTTGTACGGGTTGGAGTCTCTGGGTTACCTCCATAACTCTTCTCTGGATAGTGTGGATCTGTTGTTGGGTAGTGCATTACTCTTGGGAGTGCTTCATTCTTTCCATGGATGACAGGGGATTTACTTGTGCTTGTATCTTTTTGGCTTGATACTTTGCCTCTTGGAGTTGCGACTCCAGTGCCTTCAGTTCCGGTTTCTACGTAACTTGTTCATAGGTCTGGGCACTGCGATCAGTGAGTTGCTTACATTCCAAGGTAAGAGACTTTAGCCTTTCAACTGCACTCTGAGCAGTTGCTTCTCTTTGGTCTCTTACATCTTGTGGGGTCTCAGGTACAGTGCGTAGCTCCAAATCTGATATGCGTTGTTGTAACTGTTGGATCACTTCTGTGAGCTACTCTACTTTTTTTGGAACTTGATCTTCTGCCTTTATTTCTACGACTTTCATAGAGTGAAGTACTCTGTTGACAAATTCTTTTACTTCAAGTTATTCTGCAAGCAACTGTTCCTTTTCTTATTGTAGCTGTGATTTTTCTTCATCAAACTTTGCTTGGAGAGCAAGCTTTTCCTATTCTGCAGCACTGCATTTCTCTATGAGTACTCCTTGTACTTGTGTCAAATCCTGGGTGGACTTGGGTGGGTCGGTTCTTTTGGACTAACTTCCCTGCAATCAACTGACAAGTGAGGTGCACTGCGCCACTCTGGACAGAAGCTACTTTGTAACCTCGCGTTCCCTTCTTGACATCACCATAAGTGTCCTTGATCCACTATGCTAGAGTGCGATCCATGGCTTTTCCAGGGTAAAACTCTTGTGGATCGGGTCCTGGCATACTCAACCTCATGATCTAATTGATCAAAGTCGAATCAACTTTTATATGACGGTTTAGCCACAAATAAACTCCATGGTAACAAGACATAAGTAACTTGATACATGCATTCACCTCCTGGTC
>CBVK0102195211.1:0-15222 GCA_900067695.1 Picea abies | reverse complement strand
AGTAAAAGACCTCTGAATCAGGAATATAATCAGGCTCCACAACCAACAATGTATTATTTCTATGCAAGTAATAAAATGTTTAAATTCACATATATTTTTTTTTTGTTTGCTCCTTATCAGGATAGGATAGAATAGAATATGAGTGCATCTTAGGATAGTAAACAATAATTTTAGATTAGATTATTTCTTTAGAGTTTTAATTCACATGAAAACATTATGTTCTCATATTCATATTTAGATAATCAGTTAAATTGTTAACTAGGTCAACAATCTGGTCGGAAACATTATTCCAAACGAGAGTGGGTCTAATTGGGACCTGCCATCGATATTTTTCCCTTACCTTCTTGAATGGGTCATTCATGCCCATCAACAAGGAGTCATCCTTGACTTCGAAGGAAATCAAATTGCTAAGTATTCTTGGGGGATGGGGAAAAACACAAATAACCAAGCAGAAGACCTTGCGGTGTATATGGGAATGAAACTAATCCAAGCAGACAAATTTTCTCGAGACCTCGTCATCGGTTTATTTGGTCTGATCATAAATTTCATCTTTGTGTGAAGGTTATTAAATCAACCCCAAATGAGTTGATGGCTCCATATGGTATTTTACCTTGGTACCAGGTCTAAATATTTTAAGTCATTCCCCTCAAGGTATTTTACCTTGGTACCAGGTCTAAATATTTTAAGTCATTCCCCTCAACTTCGTAGGCGTCACACTCCACACAGGAGGTGTATCACAATATTTGGTTCCTTCAATCAATTCACTCTGTGCCCCATAATTTCAGTGTATGGCGTCACCCTCTCCTTGTTGGGATCTATCAACCATTTCAAATTTGGAATATAATCAGAATATCAGTAAGGATGCAAATGGTAAGTGGGAATTCAATGACTGTTGGGTAAGCACCTGTCTCACTGGTTTATGTTGGAAATTTCTTTTCTGGACAAGTTCTACTTGTTACAAAGATGCCCCAACCATGTGGCGTCACAACCATATTCCCTGTGATTGCACTGATTGTAAGTTGGACAAGTTACAAGAACAAATGAAGAACCAACAAAATGATATTTGCAAACGCTAGTCAAATGTCAATGTACACACAAGAGCACTTATTATAAATTGTGGTTTATGGATCACCAAAGCTACCTATCCACAAGGTTTTAATACAAAAATCCATGAATCATCAACACTTTAGAAATAAAGGGATATAACACTATGGTGTTAACAATGAGTATGATGATCCAACAATAACAAATGGTGACGTTACCTAGCATTAGCATATATACATTTAGAAATTATAATGCCCAATTAATTTAGCATTCCAAAGAATCAATTAAAGAACATAGAAATATCATAATGCATATGCATATGCAGTAATCCACAATCCGTAATCCACAATCCACACAATAAGCACAACATTCAACCATATTTTACCCTGGAAACCCAAACAATAAAACCAATCTTGAGTGGTGATGCTTAGTATTTATTTCCTACAATTGCAAGGTTACAATGCAGGCTCATGGCTCTTTAGGCCATTCAACAATTTACATAGCCAAGATTTTCCTTTGCCTCCTCTTCCCCTTTGCCAAAAAATACCCTTTATGAGTAGAATTGGTAAAATATATAAACAACACTAGGGTGGATGGAAGGCCAAGTATCCTTGTCCTTTCATTTCTCATTCCCCGATGCTCTTCTCACATATTTCATATTTTTCTCATTCATTTTTTTTTCTTTCATTTAAAATCTCAATGTTTGCATTGTCTTTTTTTCCCTCAACCCTCATTTTTTGTTGATTTTGTGTGTACAAATTCTTATCCCATTCATTGTTTGTTTTTCACTTCCATTTCAGATAAAACCTCCCTAATGAGAGGCTTTTGGTCTCTAAAATATCATAAGGAAACCAAACTCTTTATCAATGTGCATCATGCTTGCTTATCTAGAAAATGGATCTCAACTCTTGCCCTTGCCTATAGCATTGACTCTGGCTTTGGCTTTCTACTCTCAAGCTTGGCTTCTAGATTTCACTATGGCTATGGCTTCTACTCTGCTTTCTTATGCCACTTGTTCTGGCACTATAGGAGTTTTCTCATTGATTCTTTGTTTTGCATCATACTCTACCATCTCAATAGTAGACTAAGTTCATCAATCATAATCCATTCCCATATTCATCGTGCAAGTCTCTTTGGTTCTCATACTTGGATATGGTCCACCTTCGCACCAATAGAATCCAAGTTGAATTTTGGTAATCGCACATCAATAATGATTCCTGTGACCAATTAGAAGAAGCTAACAATCAATATGCCATCACATAACACATCCATAAAAGGACATGTGGTCTCCCTTCTTTTGTTCAGATCCATTTCTTTCCAACGTGAAAACAACTTCATTACTTTCACATACTCACACAAAACTTTGTTTCTACGTTAATGTTAATTGGATGTCATCCTTTACGAGCAACCACAATGCTTTATTCTACCCAAAGAATCAACAAATTAGACACATTTATGGTTGTAGGTGATGATCGTTTCTAGGCTATGGTGGTGACTTTTACACAACATTCAAGCAAATAAAATGAATGTTAAGTTAGTGAACACATAATTGATATGAGTGTTGTGTTTTGATATTAGCACAACACCCAAGTTGAAACACCATCCTTGCAACACAAATGTGAGATGGTTTTTAGATTAATGCCCAAAATTGAATCAAACTTTACCACTCATTATTTGCACATATTCAACTCAATGTGCAATGCTTCAATCACATATCAACAAATTGAGTAAAGAATGAAAGTTGTAGCTGATTAATTAATTAATCCAACACCTTAAGAAATTCATAATATGTCCGAGGCAATTGTTTGACGCGTTAAGTTCATTAATTGTCATGGAGTTTAAGGATCTTCAACACAACTCCAAGAAGGGGAAATTTCTATCTAATATTGAAGGAAAAAAATGGATTGAGGACACCATTGATAGTGACATCAACTTGTTGTCCATTTCCTTGGTGAAGCTGACCCCTTGTGCTGCTATATATCCCTGGTAAATCTCTACTCCTTGGGATGGAAATGTTTGGAGCTCTTGATAACTTTACTCTTCACTCTTCCCACACTCTTCTCTTGGTTGTGCAGTTCCTAGGATGAAGATCCATATGAAGCCTTCAACATTTGGCTTCCTAGTGTCTATTTATCTTACATCATAAAAAACAATTATTGGTGTTGCATGGAATGATTGACATTCCATTTTCTCCATGTGCCTCTGTGTTTGTTGTCGTATTGGGGAAGTCTTCATATCATTCTTCCTCTAAAAGAATTTGGGCTTGTGGAATGTGGCGTGCTTCTCCCAGTAACATGGCTCAAGATAGAATTTATTTCCACAAAAATAACATACCTCATAATACCAACAATTGATAGCTCTATGGCCTTTCTACCTACAATTGTAACAAACAAGGGTTGTCTTGCTTGATGTGTACCTCTTGTTCTTTTTCTTCTTGTTATGTATGACCTACTTGTGACTTCTTCTCAATGTTGTTGCAGGCTAAGTCTCTAAAAATTACTCATAGATGTCATCCTGTAATATACCACAAGAAGGATGAAGTGGTCATGTGATGTGATCTTCATTTGTTGTTTCCCTCTCTTCCGATAAGAGGTCAACTCTACAACATATTTTATCTTCACAAATGTGTCGTGGAGGTCATGGAATTTTCCTCTATGCCACTGAAACCTAGGCCTTCATGCTTGGTCCTTTGTTCAACTACAATTGGGCTTATGATTCATTGATGTCTCTTTCCTATCCCTTGACCATCGTATCCAATCTACATTAATATCTTGGAACTTATGCCTCTAGTATGATTTTCAAAATCACCCAATTTCTCTAGAGAAAGATCTAAGGAAGGTGAGCGTACCATACTTTTCTTGTTCATGGTGTTATATTCTGCAATAGTAATTGAAGGTTTCTTTTCTTCCTTGGTCTCTTGGAGAACTACTCGTAGTTTGGCCAATGCCACCTCCTTCTCATTCAACTCTTGGTGCAACTGAGCCATCATCTAAGTGAATTTCACCTCTTACAATTAATATAGTTGAATTACCTTATTTACCAATTGCACAAGTTGATTTTTTTTTGTCCCAATCTGCCATAACATTGGTGAGGGAGTCTTGGAATTCAAAAAGGTGATCCTTTAGCAAAGGGAACAATTTTGTATAGGTCTCGAGTTCCTTTTCCAAATCTGTTATCCTTCATCAAACATTTGTAACTTCTCTTTTGAGTGTTGGTTTTGCTCTTGGATCTACACATTGATGGCCCTTAAGTCTTCCAATTTCTAGCTCTTTAATGATTTTCCCATGCAAGGTTTGGATTATCCTCAGAGCACTAACAATTACTTCAAGGTCAAGGGTTCAATTGTTCTGATACCGATATGATCCGTAAATGTGGTACTTATAACCTGCACATATCACCAACATGGATCCTCTACAAAAATGAAATTTTTTCTCTACAATATCTATTCGGAATTGATTATAAGGCTTTTGTTTTGTGTTCTTTGTGGAACGAGAACCTTGTTTTCAACTTTGGTTTTGTGTGCTTGGGTTGCATGGATGACCAAGAATACAATATTGCTACTTAGGGATGGTGACGTTGTTGTTTAATTGTGCATACATAGTAGTCACTGAACTTACACCCGCACTTAGCTATGTTCTCTATGTATGAATCGACTATGTTTAAGTTTGGGCTTAATGCCAAACATACGATGCACTTTTATAACTATGTTAAAACATATTTCAATGCACAATATGGATTTCTTCTTGTCCATGATTCTCAATTAAGAATCTACAATAAGATGAGTATATGGGTTTGTCCTCATATGTGGTCGTAGCATATTATTGCCCAGAAAGAGAACAATACCAATGAATTAACACATCATTCATTTGTCTCTTAGAAAAACAAGGCACATTCAACTTATTAGAAATATTAAGTATATGATCGAGTCAACTTATTAGAAATATTAAGTATATGATCGAGTTGAGTGATATATTCTCAAGCTCTAATTGGTAAAGAAATAACCATATCTCGAGAGTGCTATGTTAGTCCAAATGCCAATATACATGAGAACACTTTCTTATTCTAAATTGTGGTTTTTGAATTAGCAAAGCTACTTATCCACAAGGTTTTAATACAACACTCCACTACTCGTTGACACTCCAACAACAAAGGGATATCACACTCTTGTGCTAACAATGAATAAGACGTTCCTACGATAATAAATGATGACTTTACCCAACAATAATATATCCATTTAAACAAATACCAACAACTTAAATGGAATTAATCAAGGAATAGGTAGCCCGTGTGTAATCATGCAATTAATTATCATCATTTACTGGAGTAGCAAATAAACTCCAAATTCCCTCATGTCATGCCCCTAAGAGTCATTCCCAAGTCTAACCTTGGCATCTCGTGGACGTGTGACACCACGGTGGTTCTCACTTGGAAGCTTGGCTCAACCAAGGATACTTCACCTGTACTACACCTCTTCACCTAGAGTATCCCATACTCCATTCTAGGCCATAGACAAGTCACACTCCTACTCTATGCAACTCAATTGTATACTTAGACAATCATTAACATTCTTTAACACTTAGTCATTATGGAATACAACATAAAACATGTGGAACACAAGAGACACGGATATAGTGCGGGTGGCACTAGTGGTGCCTAATACCCGACTTCATTTTATTATACTCTGAAACAAAAATAATACATTATAGAGAGGGTACTACTATCCCAGTTACATAGATGGGTATAGTCTCACAACTTTACCCCATATAACAAAACTATTGAGACTTGCATATTCGTTAGAACAAGACTTCCTTCGTTTCTCCTCCTTTCCTAAGCACGTGGTGCACCCCACCTGTGTGCCCAACTTCATACTAACTCATGTCTCTTTCCTTGCTCACTTGCATATGCTCTTGGTTGTGTGTCTTGTGCTCTTATATGGACTTCAAGGGTCACCATCATGAATAACCACATCCTTTGGGTGTGTCACACCCCTTCACAAACCATCATGCACAAACGAATGGTCACGTCCCTTCATGGAACTAGTGCACCCAAACAAGCCCATGCACCCATTAACTGTCACATCTCTTGGATTGATGCATCCCATCCTTAGGTGTGTGCCCCTTTCCTTGTGCTCTTCCTTATGCCGATTGTCACGATTCTCTGTGGTTGTATCGATGGGGTCATCTAACCTCTCCAACTCGCCCATGCTACCAAGGGAAGACAAGTCCACTCCTTGGGCATGCTCCCAAGTTGCCCCGTCCTTTCCAAAACACAACCCAAGTCTCCATTGTTCGTTGCAAGGGAAGAAGGGTGCGTTCCCCCTTGGGTTCGCACGTCACCATCGTGTCCCAAGGTGCTCTTTCCCACACCCACAAGACAAGATATTTCCCAACCGATCACATCTTCCTTATGATCTCTACCTAACTCATCACTGAATTTGTCCAAGGAGAACGCATGCTCGGTGGGTGTCACAGAAGGCCATGCATAAAGGAACTATGATGCAAGAGCCATGCATTGGACAATATAGGTTAATATAATAATAGAAATATAATCACAAATTTGCATTAAATCAAATTTGGAAGGTTGTAAGTTGAGACTCCACATAGTATGCTGAGATCAGGGTCACCACAATTTGGTTGTCATTATATGAATAGAGTGTACAACCCAAATTGTGACCCAACTCATCCAAAATGAATTTTGTAAGGATCAAATGAGAGGAAGGGAGACTCAATCCAACTTTTGGATAACAACCAACACTATAGAGAGGGTGTATGGTTCTATTTGCAAACTTAATGGTCAAAGGGAGAAGTAAAATGTGAATACAAGGGGTTGGAATTAGAAATCTAGCCAGGAAATGCAACAAATTTATTATTATAGCCATTGATCACACTTAAGCAATTTGATGGAGAATTCAAGTCTCTTAGTTGTTGGGTTTCAGTGTTGTGGTCAATTCACAATATGGCTATGAGGAAATCAAAATCGTATGTCATTCGAGTGGTTCAAAAGTATTTTTTTTGTGTAAATTCCATGATTCACAAACCATGATTTATCTATGAGCATGCAAGGAAATCAACCACTTGAAGGGAATCATTGTGACTATGACTATCGTCATTCAATATCCCATTGAATTAACCCACATTAAGATGCTAGATAGCCATAGTTTCTAACAACATTGAGTTACATAGACCAATAATTAAAATGCCCAATTAATTTAGCACACCAATAAATCGATTAAGCAACACAAAAACGTCAAAGTGCACACACAGTGATTCAAAATCCACACAATAGAGACAACATTTAACCATAATGGACAACAAATATTTTACCCTTAAAACCTATATGTTAAAAGCAACTTCAATTCGTGATACACAGTCTTTATTTTCAACAATTGCAAGGTTGCAATGCAGACTCATATCTCTTTGGGTTAGTCAGTAATTTACATAGCGAGGTTTTTCCTTTGACTCCTTGATGCAGTGGGAATCCACCCCCTGCCATCATAGTACATATGCAACGAAACATTCTTTGAGTTGTGCACAATTTATACCACAACTACCCTAATGCTTCTTTCTCATCGCTACATTTCCCTTATTTGTCAACCCGATCATGCTGCAACCCCTAGGTTTGTACATTGACTATCACATATCCATGTTTTCTTCCATATAGCACCAATCAATAGATGCTTCATAACACTAGTCTATATTAACCAGAAAATGACACATTTGCTTGTTGCAACTCGTCTCCTCTCGCGCCATCAGAGATGTGTATAAGAGACAGATATAGCACCAATCAATAGATGCTTCATAACACTTGGATATATTAACCAGAAAATGACACATTTGCTTGTTGCAACTCGTCTCCTACTGTAAGACATCTCTTGCTGCAATATGCCTCCTACTGTAACACCCCTTTTGTTGCAACACACCTCCTACTACAACATGCCTCTTTTTGCAACACATCTTCTACTATGACACATCTCTGTTGCAACACATCTCTACTGCAACTTGTCTATGTTGTAACACACCTCTGCTGCAACATGCCTCCTGTTGCAACACACCTCTTACTGCAATACATATTCTATTGTGACATGCCTCTGTTGCAACATGTCTCTATTGTAACACACCTCTACTGCAACATGCTTCCCACACTGACATAATGCATTCCACAAAAGATTCTATTCACAACCCTTTGTGCTACCTTCAGTGTAGCATCACCCTTCGATTGTGCCACAAAATCCAAAATCAATGGTTGTCTTATCAATCATGAATATACCCCCATATGCATACCTCTCAAATCTATGGGACACATAAATTATTCTATGACTAGACATCTCTATGATGATATTTATTCATACAACCACTCTCATTCTCATGATTTCCTTTTGTTGAGCTCTCAACACCACACGATACATTTTAATCCTTCAATCAAGAGATTAGCTTATAAACCTAGGAATACTCCCACATATATAAGGAAACATCAATCCAAGTGCACGGTCTCTCCCAGACTCACATGCACCTGTAGATGATCACAATTCAAGCATGGTCTTCTAGAGACCCATGCCCACCTACATAACATTATCATAACATGACTATTCTCAACAGGGTTAGGAATTTTTATTGCACAAACTGTAGGTTGGGTAAATATTGACCCAATCCACTGGATGGTGATAAAGGTGGGAGAGCTTACCCACTATCAGCTCAGATAAACCCTCCCTCACTTATGTGAAGGGAAAATTCAACACAAGGGGGAGTCTCAGGTGACCCTAGGGGGAAATGAGGTGGAAAGTTAGAGTATGGAAGTGAAGCCCCTATATATCCATATACTAAGTTAGGAATGGCTTGATAATGAGTCTCAAAGATGGTTTATGATTTCCAAAGTTCTTGATTACCCGTGGAAGATGTTTGTACCTGCCCGAGACACAAGAACGAACACATATACAAGCTCAAAGTTAAGTGGACAAGCAAGTTAAGCTTTATGTCCCTATTTTAATCAGTCAAAATAAATATATATCAACAAGTGAATGATTATTGAAGCTTCTACAAAATTCTAAAAGTCAAGTAAATGATTATCGAAGCTGCTACAATATGCTAAAAGTCAAGTAAATGATGCAAGAGATAAGCTAGTAATCACTAAAATAACTCAATTGTGAAAGCATAAGACTTTAGGAAAGAAATAAGACGGTTATAAACAAGTATTTCAGAGATATATTATTTGCCTTATGGCTGTAGCAAACTATTTCTACAACATAAATTTTTTACCCACAAAACAATCAAGTAAACCACCCAAAAAGTGCGTTGAGACCAGTAGATTAATATGGCAGCTTGCTAGCAAATTTTGACAGCTGAAATGTGAGTTATAAATCAGTAAAGAGAGTGATTTGATGCATCCCTAATGGCTGTAGATTTTGTTTAGTTCTAGCTCCAAGAAGACTAAGTGAACTAAGACACCCTAGAGGCTTTGGCAACCTCAAAGCATCAAGAAAAGATTCCAACTTGCACAAAATTAATATCTCACTAAATCACGTTTACCAATGTAAACAATTTATTTCTCCAATGTAAACTTCAGATTAGTGCCTTGAAAAAATTGGGTGAATGGAGTCCTGAAAGCAAGATTTATATCAACAAAATCCCTAGGGGTGTAAACCCTCTTACTCCCTAGGGTATGCAAATCAAATTAAGGTAAATCAAGGAGGGTGTACACCCTTGTACTCCTCCTAGCAACCTTTCAAGAAAAGACTTGTAAACTAACAAATGACATGGAGCTTAATGGAGGGTGTATGCACTTATACTCCTCCTAGGGTTTCAACTGACAATAACCATGAAACAAGTAAGAAGAATTAACAATTGCAGATTTTCCTCACCAATTCCAAGAGAGATGCAAGAATAAACTCTAGTTGACCAAGAAAATTACCATTCATCAGCAAGAGAAGAAGTATCCAAGAGATGTGCAACACATTAGCTCAATCATTCACCAAAATATATCACCAAAAATTATTTTTCACAAGAGAGAGATACCAAATTGCCCAAGTAGGCCACAAATTTCAGCCACTAGTCTTCTCACAATGGGAGAGCTATGATAAAATTGAAATAGAATTGATATTTATTTATACAAATCCTACTCAAAATGTTTGTCCACTTAATTTTAGGGTAAAAAACAAAGTAAGGGGGCACCAACCCTTACTTTTCTCCTTTACAAAAGTAATTTGACTTTAATTCAAATTTAAATTTGAAAAAATGCACAGAAAGAAACCCTAATGTGGTGTCATCCCTCCAAAGGGTGATGTTTTGACACTTCTTGCAAATCGTTGGAGTGGAGAGAGGAAGTCATTGGTCCTTCTAGGGCCTCCCTCTCATGCGACAGGTCTCCCTCTTCCAAGCCAAGCCTTCTCCCATCAACACGTTCCAAGTGTCAAGCAACAATAACAACATGTAACACCCTGAGTTTTGAGTGTCATATTAAATAATGTATTTTGTTAATCCATGAAAGGCTAGAGTGCCCAAACAATTGAAAGAGGCTCGTGTTCATAGGAAATGTAATGTTTTGATCATTATTAATAATAAATACATCACTTTCTGTTAGATGAACAAGGACAAGAGTTATAGGGGGCTATGGTTCCACAAGATAGGGGGCTTGAGGGGCTAAGTATTTATTTTATATTTTGTTTAATGGAGAATAACAGTTACATGATCTTATTGGGGGGAAGTCCAAGTGTTTCCTTAATTCCAAGATTTACATAAGCCCCATCTTTGGTTGGTGGTGGGGGTTGCTTCTTCTTCACTCATTCATTCACTTGCGCATGATTCATTGTTCATTGTACACACCTTTCACCATGTTCTCTCTCCATTCACTCTTTCACCCACTCATATTTCCTCATTCACGTTTGGATTGGGAAGGGGAAACAAATTTTTGAAGAGGAGCCATGGTTTTGTTGGATTTAAAGACTATTGGTGTATTCCAACCATGAATTAAGGCCTACATGTCTAAGATGCTTTGGTCTGTGTTTAGTTTTTCTCACAACTGCGAATCCTGAGAGTCCTAGTATGGCGATTCTTGACCAGATGCACAGGATCCCTGGAAGGAGATGGAAAATATGAGGGATTGAATGCTAGAGAAGGGGGTCCATTCTCTTGGGTTGTGCAGGCTGGGTAGAAGAGAGTTGGTGTACTTGGATTGCCGTGGGTGCTGAAAATATTGTGAGAGCTTGAGTGTTGATTGGTTTGGGAAGCTGAGTGACACTCTGGAATTGGCTTTGTGGATTAATAGCCATGGCTCGGGGGTGACATTGTTGTTGAGACTTGGAACAACAATGTCTACAGTCGAGTGGAATGTCCTTGTTTTGTAGCCAGTTGATGATTCATTTCATTAAATATAAGTTCTCTTTGTTATGGTTCTATTTACTAGTGTGTTTATTCCATTGTGTATTTATTTATCTATGAATTTCATATCCATAGTATGCATGCTTGTTGGTTATTGATGTGTATGACATATGGTTCATTTATTTTATGTTGTAGCATGAATCTTGACCTATGTATGTGAATACTTCATGCATATTTATTAATTAAAAGTTATATCAAAAGTCGAAAGAAGTCCAGAAGTGGGATTGAAGTGGCGTGCTTGACCTATGGGTGGTTAAGTATGTTCCATATTGGTATCAGAGCTTCAGATTGAAACACTGGATTGGTATGGGCCGAAACTATTGGATAGGGTATTATGGTTAAGAATGAATATGTCCTTGAAATATTAAAGCTCAGGAGAGATAGCATTGCAGAGATCGCGCAGAAGCCAGAGCGTCATGTAGATAGAGATCCTTTACAAAGGATCATAGAATCATGACCATTACCTTTTGAATTTGAGAGCGATAACCACCATGGAATCAAGGATTTTTGGATTGTTAGATTAGAAGACTGGTGAATGAGGACCATAAAATAAAGGTGAAACCAAAGGCTGGGAGAGATTAAGTCACAACCGTCAGATCGAACCTGTTGATCGTGAGTCATTGATCGAAGTCAAGCAAGAGATGGAAAACTCTGGAACTTCATCATTTCAATGATTTTTGGGAAACAGGGCAGAAGCATGAAAAGGGATGAAGTTGTGAAGTCTTGTCGACCGTCCGATTTGATAAGAGGCTCCGGTGAAATCTCATTCCTTAGTCAGGGTCCTCTGGCGATGACCACTTTGAGAAGTTTAACTCCGGGAGAATCAAAACCTTTTAGAACTGCTATAACCTAGAGTCCCAGAGCACTGAAGTCTCGAAGTCCCGTCGACTGTTAGATCCAGGGAAGGGCTTCGAAATTAATGTTGACAGTCAGATCTAGCATTGGTGGAAGGATAGCAAAGTTTCAGAACTTCGCCACTTTGGTGATTACTGGAGAATGGGAAAAGCCACAAAGTGTTGAATCCCCAAAGTGTTGGAGCCCCAAAGTGCCGAAACCACAAAGTGTAAATCTTTCGTCATGAAATCATGTAGGCCTTCATATCTGGGGCCAAGAATGTGGATCGTCCATTTGATGGATGACGCATCATAGGCCACATGGTAGGGGTGCCATGTGGGGACACGTACCACCCGGATTTAGTACCTTTTGGACCCTAACCTGTTCATTTTTTAGTGACATGTGGCACACATGCCATGGGTCCACATCACCATAGGTGACATTAGCATGGCATGTCATCTCCGAGACTATGGCCTCCGGGGGTGTTCAACATCTCTACCAATTAAAGTGTCAAATATTGAAGTCATGAAGTCACGCAAACCATCGATCTAATATTCCTTCAAGACCTTTCTCAATCGTTAGTTCAAGCAGTGGAAGGATGGCATAATCACTTCGACAATTATCACTCCAAGGAAGTGGAACGACTAGAGATTTGAAATGTTCCAGAGCACCGAAGTCCCAAAATGAATAAGGATCGTTCATCCCAACGCTTGATTAAGTCATGGTCATTGGATCAACAGTGGAAGGATAGGGTAACACCTTCGACGAGTATCACTCCAAGGGGGTTGAGAGACTTGGGAGTTGTAATGTTCTGGCGCATCGAAGTCCTGAATTGATGATCCGTAGGATCTTTTAATGACTATGGTTGAGTTTTTAATTTGCATGTGTTAATTAACCCTTTTAAGAAGATTAATGAAAGAATGAGGAAAAGTGAGGAATTATGACAGCCATATACACATATGCAGATATGAAATGAACTAATAAACAACAAACCATAACACGAGAATTGATAACGGAGTTCAGCACAATTGCTAGGAGGAAAAATACTCAAAGTTATGAAATCCCAGAGTGAATATACACCATAGATCATGGGGAGAGTGTGAGCCATTGAATCCCTGAGTGGTTTGACGATTTGACACTCTGGGGAAATTGGTTGTGGTTGCGTGGAGTGGAGAATTTCCTAAATTTCAGAGTAAATATTGACCGTCAGATGTTGGGTACACGTGTCTGTATATTTCCAACTATTCAGAAATTTGACTATCCAGAGGATTGTGGGTGAAAGTCATTTTGGTGTGAAAATTCCTGAAGCTCCGAAGTACCGTAGTTAATCCTATCCATTAATCAAAGGAGAGTCTCAATCGTAGATCTCTGCCATTCACTAGTTCGGCGTTCGACAATTCGAGAGTGTGGTGGTCATTTGGAGCGAGAAGTCCCAAAGCCCGAAGCCCAAAGTTAATCACAACCGTTGGTTGTGGGACGACTGTGAACCATTGATTTCAGTTCAACGTTCAACTATCCAGTAGGTAGCGTGTGTTGGAGTTAGGAAAATCACGGAGCCCGAAGCCTTGAAGTGTCAAAACTACGAATTGTAAGGCCACCGTTATGAAATCACGCGGGCCCTAATATCTAGAGCAAAGAGTGCATATCATCCAATTGATGGACAATGCATCATAGGCCATGTGGCACCAAATAAGAAGGCATGAATTGGACAATTTGCAAGGAGAGTTGAGGAAGCTTAAGCCACCATTCTTTGGTGGTGGAAGAGAAAGGGAAGATGATGTTGAGGCAAGAAGGCATGAATTGGACAATTTGCAAGGAGAGTTGAGGAAGCTTAAGCCACCATTCTTTGGTGGTGGAAGAGAAAGGGAAGATGATGTTGAGGCATGGTTGCTTGGACTCAAGAGGTATTTTCAATTGCATAACTACTCATCAAACCTAGAATCCATAATTGCCACATACCATTTACATGGGAAAGATGCTATGTGGTGGGATCAACTAAAGAAATTTGAGCACATTGATGAGAATACGATCACTTGGAAGTAGTTCAAGAAATATTTTCAAAAGGAGTACCTTTCAGAGCACTTCTATGACAAGAAAATGCAGGAGTTATTTGAACTTAGGTTGGGAAGCATGACCATGGAAGAGTATGAAAATATGTTCGTGGGGCTGTTAAAGTATGTGGGGTTTATAAAAGATGAGAAGGTGAAAGTACAAAGGTTTTTGAGTGGAATACCATCCTTTTATAAATATAAGATTCAATATGATGAACCGAAGACTTTGAATAAGACCATCAGGAAGGGTAAGTAACTGTATGAGAAATGCAAGGGTAGAGAATCCATGCAGAAATCTTGGAAGGATAAGAGGAAGCATAATTTTGATCAGAGAAAGAAAGGATTCAAACCTCCTTTCAATAGAAATATCCCTAATAAAAATCATCAATACCAGTATGCTAAGGATGAATCCAAGAGAGAAGATTCCTTGGTAAAAAGGGGAAGACCACCAATCCAATGTTGGGGATGCAAAGAAGATCACGTGTACAAGGATTTCTCTCATAGAAAGGACATAGTGAAGACCATGCACAACAACCAAGAGGCTACAAAAGTATAAGACATGGGAATAATTTATGCGACCTTATATGATTGACAAGCAGAGTACCAATCCAATATTGAGGTGGAAGGTAAGCTCATTAATAAACATGTTTCTATTTTAATTGATTTAAGAGCAAGTCATTGTTACATTGATCCTAAAATAGTGGATAGATCACATTTGGAGAAATGTAAGCTTGAAAAATCAAGTTTGGTTTAGCTAGCCACTGGAACCAAAAGGAGAATCCATGATATGGTCAGAGGTTGTTCCATAATTCTGAATGGTGTGAATACTTATGCTGATGTAAATATTATACCAATGAGGTCTTATGATATTCTAATTGGAATGGATTGGTTGGACATGCATCCTGTTGTCCTAGATTGTCATA
>CBVK0102195207.1:5445-22823 GCA_900067695.1 Picea abies | reverse complement strand
GCTCTTCCGATCTCACGTATTGCTTTCAATAATTGTGTCTCTCCTTTTTACTTAAGTAGACACATAATCAAGTGATCATTATAATTGTTTCTCCTCTTTTTAACACTTTAATTGAGTGAGTCGTCGAGCGAATCTCAACATCAAATTTGATCAATTGTTGATCTAGCCTAAACATCTAACTTATGTTTTATGCTCATTTAATGTTAGTACTCAAACATAAACAATGTGCACAAGATTCTTACTTACAAGGTAATGTTCAATATTTTTTAAATATGACAACCTATTTAGTTTTTGTAGGTTTGAATCATGTATGAAGCATGTCAAGGCTTGTCCCTACAATGACCTCCTTATCACCCAATGTACATTGCTTCCTCAACAACACTTGCATAAAAGAGTCAAACATCTCTTGCAATGCTAACTTCAATTCCTATTGCTCACCAAGCAAAGGGTAAAGAATATTTCTAAATAACAAACCCCTCATATATGTGTTGAAATTTTACCTAGGTAAACACATCATATTAACACTTCATAGGCTAACCCATTCAAAGAATACAACAAAAAATAGATAAAGGCACCATTTTTAGGTTTATGTAGGCTTAAAATATTTGATATTAAAGCAAATCACTCGTAAGATTATATATTGCAAATGATATATGTGTGTGTGTTTATACACTCAAAAAGTAGAGTGCCCTTCTTAAGAAGGGTTATGGACCCACATAAGTAGGGCATACTCACCAAGAGGTTCATTGAGTTTACATATTATAGTTGACCAAATCAAACTTAACCATAACCAAGAGATATAATAAATGATCAACTTAACGCCAAACCAATTGCATTTATAACACACTAAGAGTTGGTAATATATGAATGTGATGATTACACCATTATCCACACCAAACCTTGAGATGAACAAAAGGCTATGCAGAGAAATGGAGAAATACAAAATGAGAGTGAATTTATAGATACCTTGCTTGGTAAAAAGGTTGGTTGTGGCTTAAGTATGAAGAGTATGTTTATGGATATCCAAGTCAAATACCCCTAAGAGTGGGCCTATGGATACACAACTCAATATAAGATTAGGCATGGCCAAAATATTAAGAGTGGGTTTATGAATATCCAAATCAAATACCACTGAGAGAACTTGAATACAATGGAGGAAGCTTAAACACACCCTACAAGTGAGGAGCTCAAAAACACACCCTACAAGTGGATTCATGAATACCCAACTCAATTACACCAAAGAGAACCTAAACATAGTTGAGAAAGTTCAAATACAATCCGAGAGTGGGTTTATGGATTCCCAACTCGAATACAAGGGTCAATGATAGGTTATATGAGAGTGGGTTATAGATAGCTAACTTGAATACCCCAAATACCAAATTCTATATAAGATTGGTTGTAACCAAAACATGGAGAAACGAGATTATGGATACCCAACTTAAATACAAAAGAGAAAGCCCAAATATTGAGAGTAGTTTTATAGATACCCAACTTAAATATCATTGAAAATGGGTTTATGGGTACCCATTTAGAATATAGGATAGTCTTCCCAAGATAATGTGTGAATGAGTTTAAGGGTACCCAACTCTATATAAATATGGACCATATCCATAAATGAATATTACACAATTGAATATCATACACTTGTAATTAATACCCCCCTTAATCCGAATTTGAAGCTTCGAAGAGAAGACATACATCACAAGATACCTTACTCTTGAACGTTAAACATAAGCCATACATCATTATTACAGTGAATCAATCGAGAAGAGTGATTGGCATTGTACAATTGCAAAGTGGACGATATACATAGATATTAAGTCATCAAGCCTCTACTCAAATGTCACCATATCAAGTCATCAATCCAACCACGACAAACCCTAATAGTCAACACTAATCCAAGATTTTTTTCTTCGATGCATCTTGTCAACTAATCTAAAAGAAGGATCACCATCATGCCAATAGAAATTTCTATGCACAAATGATATATAGTGGAGATGATGATGGAAAAAACATTACTATAGAATAGAAATTGCAAGATGTGATTCCTTATCAACAACAATAGAATCATAAAAATTGATCAATGGATGGTTCAGAATCGCGGAACCTTTACATATTGATGGATGAAGGATCAAAATAGCTCACATATGCAAATGAAGCCTCGTATCCAAGGCCTACTCTCACCAATCTTGCCACGGGCTCGATAAGAACAACAATACCCTATCCCATCTAACAAAGTAATTTGGCCCCAATACCTTTAGTATGTTGCTCAAAATCCAAAGGTGATGGTGCAAGAATAGTCACCAAAGCATTAAAAGGAGGGAGCTTATATGAAACAAACTATGTGCCCTCTTGAAACATGTATGATCTCTCTAGTTTCATAACCATTGATGTCAAGAGGGGAAGCTCAAGTGTGTCCATTAGAGAAAGGGTAGATGTATCACTAGGAGAGATCTCAGTAGAAGATCAATAGTAGAGATAGGTTGTGGACAGAAGCACTCACCTTCATGCAAAGAATCAAGAAGTTCCTTCAATCCAACAATTTCATTGTACGAATTTTCATTGTACGAATGAATAATATTAGCCTATTAAGAGACACATGTGTGCCACAAAGAGATCACTTTGTTACAAAGTTCAATGCTTTGCCCATTGAGCTTAGCAAGGGTTCTTCTAGCAAAATAATATGATTTCTTTTTTTTCCTCATGGGTTATTTCCTTCTTTGCCTGGAACATTTAGAGTCAAATCTTTTATCCTGGTGAAAAGAAACAAAAACTTCCCCACAAAATTAAAAAGAGCTTCAAAGAGGCTAGCATAAAACAATGTAACCAACACAATTTGATCACTAGTCTATTCTACGTCAGCAATAAAGCTTCAATGCTTTGCCCGTTGAGCTTAGCAAGGGTTTCTTCTAGCAAAATGATATGATTTCTTCTTTTTCCTCCTGGGTTATTTCCTTCTTTGCCTAGAGCATTCAGAGTCAAATCTTCTATCGTGGTGAAAATAAACAAATACTTACCCACAAAATAAAAAAGAGCTTCAAAAAGGGCTAGCATAAAACAATGTAGCCAGCAAGATTTGATCACTAGTCTATCCTACGTCAACAATAGAGCTTCAATGCTTTGCCCATTGAGCTTAGCAAGGGTTTCTTCTAGCAAAATAATATTATTTCTTTTTTTTCCTCATGGGTTATTTCCTTCTTTGCCTAGAGCATTTAGAGTCAAATATTCTATCCTGGTGAAAAGAAACAAAAACTTCTCCACAAAATAAAAAAGAGCTTCAAAAAGGTATAGCATAAAACAATGTAGCCAACAAGATTTGATCATTGGTCTATTCTACGTCATCAATAGAGCTTCACCAATCTATCTAATTCAATTAATTTGAGCAATAAAGAAACCAATACAATTCTCCAATGCTAAAAATTGGCAACGAATATATATCTTCAAAAACTAGGCATTGAGGGGAATGGAAGCTTGGGCTATTTGTTTTCAACCAAAGAGCTCTACCAACTTGCCTCTTACATAACACTAATGTTAAATAAATAGCATAGGCATACCAAACCTATTAGAATAAGGGGATGTGGTCCGAATCAATCTATTGACAATAGCTTTCAATATGTCTCACTATCAAATTCAATGTGCAATGGCGCACAATTTGTCATCAACACAAAGGCTCAATCCACAAAGAAGAGATCCACACCAATGACACATAGGGAATTCCACAAACTTTCTTGTTGCAGCTAGGTGCTAGGGTACACATGCATAAACACACATAGGTAGAAGTGCCACTCTATTGACCATAATCTCTTCATGGTCATGTGATCCAAAGCACACAAAATCCGTGCAAGCTCGAGTGTGAATTTAGATGGAACTCAAAAAGTCTTGATTCATGAACCCTTTTAATGGTCAAGTTAGCAAAAAGGAAAGCAACTATGTGCCTAGAAAATTGTCTAAGACATACACAACTTCATCAACGAACTCAACTCTTGTGATAGACACAAACCTTCATTATTGCAAATAGGCACTAGTGTACACGTAAATAAACACACATGTAGTAGTGGAGTAATGCCACTCCACTAGCCATGATCTCTTCATGGTCATGTAATCAAAGGCACACAAAATTCATCATGTCTCAATTCATGAACCTTTTAATGGTCAAGTTTGCAAAGAGGAAAGAAACTATATGCCTATAAGTTTGTCTAAGGCATACAGAAGTCCTTTAGCGAACTCAACTCTTGTGTGAAGGCCCACAAAAATCTTTGAATAACATGTATACCCCAAAGATCATCCACATTGTAAGGCACATGATTCATCCAACTCTCATGAAAAAGATTCATCAAAATGCTTCAGATTTTGCCACAAACTAGCACACATTGCAGCCACTTAAAAATGAGACTAAATTTGATGTGGTCTTCAAACGATATATCCAAAGGGAATCTTCATTTTTTTTTAGAGGTAGTACAATATTAATTAAATAGATAAATAAATAAATCAATAGGCCATGAATAAATGTTAGGGTACACATAGTTCCATGAATTGCACTTCAAATTTTCACGCACATAATCCACACAAGAGAACAACCTTCACACCAAAAACAATAGACTACAAATCATGTTGCCATATCCATTACATTGAAACCACAAGGCAATGTTTTACTTCTTGCATAGCAACACTTTAACACCATGTTGAAATTTTACACGGATAAAGGCATCACATTAGCACTTCTTAATAGACTCAACGAATGAACTCATTCAAAGAATAAAATAGAAAAAAAAAGTCAATGTATAAATGCACATAGTTTACAGCACTTGATATTAGAGCAAATAGATCATAAAATGAAATATTGCAAATGATACATGAATTGTATTTATACACGCTAAAGAAATAGGGTGTCCTCTCCAAGAGATGTTATGGGCCCAGAGAAGTAGGGTGCACTCTCCAAGAGGGTTATTAAACCTATATATCAAAGTTGATTAAGCCACCCTTAACCATAACCTAGCAGATGCCAACCAATTGAATTAAAAATGACACAATAAGAATTCCCACCCTTAACCATAACCTAGTAGATGCCAACCAATTGAATTAAAAACGACACAATAAGGATTGGTCATAGTCAAATGAGAAGATTACACCATTCAACAATACAAGTCAATTAACATATGAAATGTATTCTCTAAGCGATTAGGAAAAGGAAAAGACTTTGTTAAATGGTATTTGTTTTGTATTGACAAAAGTTTTTATAAATTTACTTTGCTTTTAAGATTGTGTACTACGTAATTTATTTAAGGGTATAAAAGAGTTTTTTAATTGAGTGAGATGTTGAGTTAATTTATTATCGAGTTCATTAGTTGACCATGTTGGCTACTCATCAAAACCAACTTAGGTAGTTTATTTAATTATTTATAAAAGATATTATAATATATATGATTGTGTATTTGCATTACAAATCAAAGTAGACAAAAATATCGTTAGTTCTAGACACATCCTAGCCCTTTACATACTTCCTCCGTTTCTTTTCTATATCACCCATTGTACAAGGACATCTAGTTGTACAAGGACATCTAGTAGAATATCATTCCAAGACATGTCACATGACAATATTGTCCTTGGTTCAAGCACCCCAAATTTCTACTCCTAAAGATGCAATGTTCTATACAATCGTAATTACCCGTAACTACCCCTAACAAGTAGGTATTATATACTTGGAAGAAGAGCTTGCATGTGTTTAGATCCCCGATCTCCAACAGAAAATTGGGACAATTTCCTCTAAATAGACCAAAATAATGAGGTGCAAAGTCCCCAAGCCACAGAAAGAATTAGAAGTTTAACCAAAAGAAAAACATTTGTAATATTTTTAATACGTGGGCAAAAAAATATTTTATAAAGTCAATTTAGGTGACTAGATTCAGAAAATGTTGAGATCTATTTGTTGTCTCCGTTCTCAATTCAAGAGTTGTCACCAAAATATTGATTTATAGTAAGTGATTATTGCATAAAAAGAATACAAATCAATGTAGTTTGCACAGAAAAATTAATGCTCATACTAATGATCAAAAAAACTGAACATGAGAAATATCTGAGATCTCAGAAATTACAAAAAATATGTGATATAAGATTTCATTCAAAATGAAACAAATGATGCATGTTTGGGTTTGATGGTGATATGATATATGTCCAATTCCTGATGAATGTTTTTGGGTGTTCGTTTTGGGAATATCTATACACTGAAACTTAATTGTATATTTCTTTAAACTCAAAGAAAATGGATAAGATAAAGTATTTGGCATTAGAATTAAGACTCCAGAAATATCACTAATCGTAGTTCAACTTGGAAACAAAATGACTACATCAATTAGCAATGGAGAGCTAAAAAATGGCCAGTACAAATGGCTTCCAAATGGCATACTTGGAAGCAAGGGTGGCTAATTTATTATGTTTACAATGACAAAATTTCACCGATACTGGCATGTCAAAACTAAACTGGCATGTTGAAGACTAAACATTGCTTTCAACACCCAATTATATTTAGGTCCTAAAGTACAACAATTTACATTTAATGCAATTTGAGATCAAACTATGAAGGGAATCTATGTTCCTCTCAAATTAAACGACATAACAAAAGCCAAAATATGTAGATCTAGCATGGCTAGCAATGTTGCTCTGGCCATTTTGGATAAACACGTTTATACAAGTTCATGCACACAGTATCCCGCTGTTGAAGAACCCCATCGAAAATAGCCTTCATGGCCCCTGTCAATAACAGATAACATATCAAAATACTGACAAAGAAGACAAAGCTACAAATTCGATAAAGATGTAGAGTAGCTATCTAGAAAAAGAAAATGTGTAGGTAGTGCTGGATTAGTCATACATATACTTTAATGTCCATTACGTTTCAGCATTTTCACATGTTGCAAATACTCTGATTTCTAATGGTTTTAAAAGTTTGAATGGATTTATCAAATCCCACTAGCGCGATCGGTTTTAAAGGGCCTCATTATGCATGGTGACCCAGGTTCGAAACCCACCCCTACTGGGAGGACACCTAAAAATCCAGCCATGCTAAGGGTTGGTGTGGCCCAGACCGGGTGTGCTTCCCGGGTGATTTTGATGGCTTAGATGCCCCTGGGTCGCGGTTTCTCAGCCACAGGCTGGTCCCACAGGTCACGGGCATGCTAGCAAACCAAATAAAAGTTTGAATGGATTTATAATTTTATTCGTTTAAATGTATTTCTATTGTAAGGTTAGATAATTACAATAAAGAAGCTAGGAAGGCCCTAAAAGGCTGGAACCTTCCTCTCACACTGAAAATCCTCGCAAGTTTTTGACACAAACACAATTAAATCACAAATACAAATAAGAATACTAAATCTAAACTTAGTAGTTAAGCTCCAAAAGGGCAAATATAAAATGCATAATACCATACTAAAGAAGGGAATAATTGCTTTCAGACCTTGCTAATTGCCTAGAGATCCCCACCATTGAATGAAGAAATCAGAGTAGACAATAGATGTCATACTTAAGGGTTAGATTTCCATTGGCTAGCAATTCAAAGTTGAGATTTTCAAGGATACTCAACTATAGAATCCTTGCCTCACATTGATCACACCAATATCAATATCATTCTTCACAATAATATGAAATTTTCTAGATGTATAAATTCCAGGACCAAGTAAAATGTCATTCCTTTCTAAAGGGAAATCATGCTTTAACTGAGTAGACACCCATCCAATGAAAAGTAGTAAAATATGCATTCATGTTTATCTTGGTAACTGCTATAAATGTGTAAGGGCACGTAGTACGTACCATGTGTGCCAACAGGTTCCCTAATACGACCACGACGACCATACTTTGTCCACAAATCCACAGGCTGCACAACCAACATAATCAATATCAGTTGGTGTTTAAGTCATAATAGCTTTAAATAAATAATTAGATAGTCTAGAGGTTTCCACAGTTCTTCATATTGTTATAAAAATTTCAGATAAAACTGTGTTTAATTTGAATTATGATGCTTCAGCTGTAACACATCGCCCATCATCAAGGAGAAAAATTAAAAAGTGTGTAAAAGAGGATATTATACATATATATCATAAATTTCAACATTCCAAATATCCTTCATAAGCGTTACTCAAAAACTGCATTTAAGAGGGATGTGAAAACAGAGTTTCATATTGTGCCCCTACCTTGAACCATCTGACATCTTCGGGATTGTGAAACATAAACCGCACTATTGCTTTAACTTTCGAAACTCGTTGGGGATAACTGCAGATTGAAAGGAAAATACTAGTCAAATTAAAACATAACTAATTATCCATGGCATTTACTATATATGAAATACTCTATATTTCAGTGTCAAAGACCTCAGATAGAAGCCAAATCCTAGCCATGTCACTAGTACAATTATGGAGAAAGGCATATTATACCATCAATCATTTGGTTTCCTTCACACAAAACCATACTCTATTTTTACCAATAGTTGAAGGAAAATGATGCCTAGAAAAAAATAGTCAAATTTGATGATCAAAATCACTATCATATAAAACAAATGTCATCAGGTGAAGAGTTGTGATCTATACAAACTCTTTTTCCTCATAATTAAGTTATATGAGCATTAAATGAAATTATATTAATGTCCACAGACCGCAAGTAACAAAATTAGGTCAATGGGACTAGGAAGAACAGTAATTAACAATAAGGAGTGCCAAGAGCATCTCATAAGCAGTCTAAAATCTTAGGTTATGGAAAGAAAGAAAGTAAAATACTTTTGATGTGAAACCAAACAAAGGACATTGTCATACAATGAGGAAACCTTACCCGGTTAAAATAACCTTCTTTAAAATTATTCTATCAGGATCTACACTCCGTAATGAGCCAAACGCTGCAATCTTATCCCCAGCAGAGTCTTCTTTGAAAGCAATCAGAGGCAATGTTGCAAAACATACTGGAGCAAAAACAGAAGCCACAGAGAAACGGCCTGGATGCAAGAACCTCTCCAATTTATGTTTATCCATGTTGATATCATCAGACGAAAATACTGGCCTGGAAATGCAAAGAGGAATACGTTGACTTATGGTGTAGAAATCTATTTGATTTATGTAAAGTAGAAATATGACACAAGGCTCTCAGATATATCATCAACGAAAAATATTTTCTGCTTACTCATTATGATCAATGAAAAATCAAGAGCAAGAGCAATGAAACAAAGGAAAAACTCACCTTGAAGTAAATTGGCGGAATCCAACATGAAATACTAGAGATTCCTTTGACTTGATAGGTTCTGTGTAAGAGTCATGCTTCTTTACACTATACAAAAGCAAGGAAATCACATCATAAAATAAGGAAAACTCCTAGAACTTGAATATAAAACAGAAACATGTAACTCCCATTTAATATGCGAAGAAACGGTAACTCTGATCACTGTCAAATGAAGTAAATCAGAAAGTTAAGCATTGGTTTATAGTCGATAACTCAAGGCTTCCTAGTGTTACACCTCATATTGTAAGAGGTTCCACATTGTGATTTTCGTCAGATTGAGAGAAATTTGCTGCCGGTTCCTTGGAGGTATTGGACCAACTTGGGGGGATTCATCTTCATGGATCCCCTTCTCTTCATGGCATTGGATCATTTGATGGAGGTCTTTGGTTGGGAGAGCCTCACTTCTCCTTGGTTGGATGATTGTGCTTGCTGCTTGGTGGTCTTCTTGCATGTGCTTTGTGGTCTTCCCTTGGTTGCATATTTGATGGTTATGGAGCATACTATCTCATTATGGTATGGTTGATATGCTTATCTTGGATATGGATGATAGTTCTATCCCCCACAAGGGGTTAGATAATGGCGGTGGTAGGAGGTAGATGTTTCATGACATTGTCATTGATGTTTCCTAGTGACTTGGTGGGTTGATGTATGATGTTGGTATCACTAGGAGCGGGTGTTCGACATGGTCCTCGTGTCTTGGATGCGTGATGGGGAACACACTTGATGATTGGATGGGTAAGCACTTATCTGTCCCCTTCTCTTATGAGGTTGCTATGGTGGGATGATTTATGTTGCCTTTGCAGGATTTTCCTAGGTGATTTAACTTTATGATGTAACATTTGCTAGACATCACCTAGAGGGGAATATGTTTCATGTAGATATTACTCTCATTGATGTGTTATTTCCTAAGTTTAAGTTAGAAGTACTACATATGATTTAATGGTGATCTAAGTTCTAAACTTTTCCTTAGGTTGGATGATGATTTTTTGTGTAATAATCCCTTGGTGGTGGTACACCTTAGGTTGGGCTTTATGTTTTGTTGTTATCATGGTGGCGTTTTGCTAGGGAGAATATCTTTTATTTACATGGTACAACACTTTATTAGAGTGCACCCTTCATTGGCACACATGTTCATGGTGATTCAATCAGTTTGTGACTATTTGGAGGGGAGCTATGGTTTTATTTCAACATTAACATTTGTGCACACATGTTGAGGTTGGTTTATCTATTCAATGGTTAAATTATAATCTAATTTATCCAGATTAAGGTTAATAGCTTGGGCACCCTACTTCATTGGCTTCCTTTTCACACTTGGAGTGGTTATTTGGAGTTGGTTGAGGCTTTCTTATGGAGCACCCCTCTTCTTGGCACAATTTTCAAGGCATGCATTATTTCATCGTTTATTGGAGAGGTTGGCACACTTCTCTAGGGCATGTTGATGTTTTGGTAGCTACAGGAGGATCTTTCCCTCCTAGATGACCTTTCTTAGATGAGGAGAAGATTATGGAAGTAAGAGATCCAATGGATAGATGTTGAAATACCCTAGAAGAGAAGTCGGCCCAGAAGAAAAAAGTATAATGAAAAGATACCTTCCCAGAAGAGAAGTCAGCCCAGCTAGAAGGACAGGAAGACTATAAATAAGGAGGCGCCTTAGCTCATTTGTTCACTCACTCACACTCTCCCAGCTACACAAAAGCAAGGCGCAATTTTGGAGGAGGTGACGCAGTAGCTGCAGCTACACAGTTTATTATTACTCAGTCTTTTGGTATCTCTCTCTTGTGTGTTACTCCTTGAGGAGGTGTGTTACCTTTGTATGGTGATGTTGTTGCAGCTGAGGTGGTATTTCTGGTTAAGCTAGCACTTGTGCTAGGGTTTATCTGATTGGACTTGCTTTGTGAACAGAATCTATCTAAGAAAGGTTGATGGGGTTTTCCCCCATTTGGAGTTTTCCCAGGATAAATCTCGTGTTCTTTTCTGTCTCTTGTTTATGTTGCTATTGGTCAGTACATGATATCCTAGTAGAAGAAATCACCAATTAATCAGCAAAAAACGGAAAAAGAGCAATTTTTTGGGCTTGCCGATTTTTTCAAAAAAAAACTTGCGATTTTTTTATCAGAGAAAAGGAGCTTGTTTTTTTGAAAAAATCGGGAAAAAAACGGCAAAAATCGAAAAAAATTAGAAAAAAGCAGGATAAAGAGCCCGATTCGTTTTTTTTGTGTGTGGAGCAGCAAGGGAAGAAGTTTGTGGAGGCCATCAAGCATTTTTGAGGTGTGCAAAGGCAAGGTAGTTTTGGGACATATACATTTATATATGTGATCATTGATGTCATTTTGTATTGATTTCAAACTTTCAATAATGACTTTGATGTATCGGTTTTTGTTTGGCATCCATATGTGCCTATCTGTTTATATGATGTTGTTGTTGCTTTATATATTGAAAAATGTTTAAACTTTTGAAAAAAAATGAATAAATTATGCATTTTTTAATGTTTGCCGAATTTTTTTGATTTGTTCGCCGATTTTTTTCGAGGCAATGTTTTCAGGACCCTTGTCGAGTTTTTGTCGTTGCCGAGTTTTTCCACTAGGAATGATATATATGTTAATGGTAACTAAGTAAAAGAACACTAGTAACACTAATGCTCTATAAGTAAGGAAAATCCAACATGGTATCAGAGTTGGTTACCTTCAGAACAGTTTAACCACTGGAAGGAAGATCGGTACAACAGCACCTTGTAGCACCCTGCAGCTGCAATACCTTGTCAAGCTCGTTGAGCACTTTCCCAAGAAAGTTGGGGATAATTCTTGTACAGAGCAGTGCACCCTACTCTAGTGCACCCCCTGAAACCCTAAACGTACAATTTGGTGAAGTTTGAAGAATTGAGTTTTTTTTCAAGGGCTAGGGTTTCTACCAGCGAAAAATGTCAACCAACATGAGAGTTGAAGAAAGATTGGATGGAGCAAATAACTTCAGATCCTGGAAGCACAGAGTTCTCCTCATTCTAGATGAGAATGATCTATTATATCACGTAATGAAAGATCTTCCAAAACCTGAAGATGAAGAAGGAAAAGCAATGTTCAAGAAGAATGAGCTCAAGGCCAAGAGGATCTTGACATATTCAATCAAGGATCACCTGATACCCAATGTATCAGAACTGAAGACACCGAAGGAGATGTTTGATGCCCTAACAGAATTTATGAAAGTAAGAATACCAGTCGAAAGCTTACTTTGAGGCATCAACTCATAAACGTGACAATGAACAAGTCAGAAACAGTGGTCAACTATTTTATGAAGATCTCGCATATCAAGGATCAGTTAGCAACTATTGGAGATCTAGTAGAAGACATTGAACTTGTGACCACCATACTCAATGGATTCCCTCCCTCATGGGACCCATTTTTCCAAGGAATTTGTGCAAGAAGGAGATTGCCCAAGTTTGACAAGTTATGGTCAGATTGCACTCAAGAGGAATCCAAGCTGATATCCAAGACACAAAAGACTAATGAGGATGAAAATCAAGCACTTGTTGCCCAAGTGAAGAAGAGAAAGAAAAGGGAATAAAGCAGCCCGAAGAAGTCTAAGAGACCTCGTTACAAGAAGGATGTGTCAAAGATCATATGCTACAGTTACCAGAAGCTGGGACATTATGCCCTTTAGTGTCCAGATAGAAATGAAAAGGAGAAGAAGAAACACCATGCACATGTAGAAATGAAATGAAATGGATTCCTATGATCTATCATTTTCATTTTATTATGTACTATTTAGTATCTAGATACCTCATGATGATTCTTCTCATGAGATACATTTATTTTGATCATTTGATGTGATTTTGTATCATCCTATCATGAACATGTTTCAGAATTTTCAGTTTAGTAACGATATGTGACCGCTTGACATCTTATGCATCTTATTTATTAGTTATGTTTTAATATTTGTGTAGCAATGTGTCTATTTGATGTTGTTGTTTCTTTAGATGATTAAAAAATTGAAAAAAAAAATTAGTTTTGTATTTTTTTGAGGTCTTGCGACATTTTCCAAGATATTCCGATATTTTCTGCCAATGTCACCGAGAAGTTACATTCCGGACCCTCGCCAATACTTTCCCTGAGACGAGATTTACAGCATTGATTTCAACCACCATAACATCTAGAAAAAATTGTAAAGAAAGGAAATGAAAAAAGAATGCATTTCTTTGATAAATAATCAAATAGAACCATCACAACTCGTCACACATTCTACTCCCCTGCTCAAACAACTATGGCTCTAATTTCACATGCACATAGATTATGTACTTCAAGATGAGCATTATTTTATATCTTTCATTACTTACTCTTCATACAACAGTATTGACAGTGATAACGTCAGTGTTTGGTGCTTGCATACCAACTAAAAACTTTATAACACATAAGCCAAGAAACTAGTGGTTATGGATTGAATTAAAAAAGGGAACATGACATGAGTAAATGGTATAATCGTTTAATTAATCCTCCTATGCAATCACATAAAATGAGATATTTAATATAGACATAGTGTCTAGACTCTAATGGATTTCACATAGAGCATATCTGATTCAGTACCCTGGCAATTCATTTAATAAGACAAGAAAAACAAGGTTACTAAGTACAACTTTAATAAAACAAGAAAAACACAGTAACAAAGTAAGAAACCATATTTATTTATGTTCATTTGGGTCTACCTGAAATGCAATACAGACATCTTTGTCTCATGTTGCAACAGCCCACATGCTACAACCGGATTCTTTTTATGCTTACTAAATAATTGTGTAGCTACATCAAGAGGAACTCCCTTAATATGAAGCCGAACATAAGCACCAACAGATATGCAGCTATCAGAACTTTCACTGTCAACTTCTTTTGCTTTTGCCAAGACATGTTTATACGTTCGAGCAAAATTGTCAAATGCAAAAATCCGGGCATACTCTTGGGGCAAAGACTCCTGCCAATTTCACAATTTATTGTATAAAATAAGAGAAATCATTATAACCAATCAGCTCCATAATGTAGCATAAAGTTTTGTTTTTTCTCAAACTAACCTTTGGATCCCAACTAGAGGTTCGAAAAGACTTGAGACCTCTATACTTTGCAAACCGCTGACGAGCTGGAACATCTGTTGGTGTGTCCACTTCATCTGGAAATTCTGCAATTGCAATAAAAGTCAAAATTGACTAACATATTGCAACACAGAAAGGCAATCTGCCACTGGGCTTTAAGCAACAAACCACAGACAAATAGAACTCCAAGATGGATTATTGAATGAAAAAACAATAAAACATCCAGAATTTAACAGGAAGTGACTATGATATAAAACAATTACTGAAAGAGTAACTAACTCAACGAAATGAGGATTTAGACAAATCACTACAAAATCTCAAATAAATACTGATCTCGATTATATAATTAACTCCTCCAAATTCCACTAAAACTTGTGTAAGGGATAAGAACAAGAACACTGATAAAAAAATTAATGCTGTTCAGCAAGTACTATAGCTTTTTTTCAAATTACATGTCATTATATAACTTCTTATTTGTCAAGGATTTATTTCATTTGAAAGGAACAAAAACTTCAAACAAGGGTTTTGGTCCAGTCTCAAAAATTAGCGGCCATTAAGACTTGTTGAAGGTTAAGATAATAAGCAGGAAAAGAACTGCCTAATTCACCCCTTGGGAAAATAAAAGGTATGATACAAAAAAAATACCTGAGATATCCACTGCTCATCACAACCATCCGAGCTCGACCCAATTGACATGACAAATCAGATGTTATCTATCACTTTGAGTAATTGCACAGCTTATATTCTTGTTTTATTTTCTCCATTTCTGATGCTGAATATAGTCTCATTAATGATACATATCAAACCCAACAATACATTGGCATGGTCGCTTCTGAAACTGCAAAAGTCACTCTATAAGACAACATAAGTATCAATCCAATCCATCATGCTACAACATTTGATTGCTCCAAACGGATTGTTCCTCTAGTTATTAACCAAGCCAATTTTACCATCCACCACTGCACCTTCATAGCATAAAGCCTGTCTTCTTTCTTCATAGGCTTCAGATTTTGAGTGAATCAGCATTAGGACAAGTGAGGAATCTGTATCTGGCACTTCAATCCTCTAAGGAGATTGCTTCATTACTTCTTCGATCTATCGCCGTCTCCATTGAGTGTCTCTCCCCTTTAGATCCTATATAGATGTCCCCAACCACCTTCAACCATTAAACTGGGACATTACTAAGGAAACCAGGGAAGACATATATCAACAATTTATGCAACTTGGATCTCTCCCCCAACCTTTTGGCCCCAAGAAGACCTACTCTTAGCATTTCTTATGGATTCTTGTGAAAGCCTCATTGTTCATTGTAACTAGCATCAATGGCAATGATCACATGGCCTTAGGATTCCCCTCAGCCAAATAATGGTTTTCCCTCACTAATTGTGTTGAGAATCGAGACCGATCACCACATTTCATGTATGGACATGATATGTCAACTTCAATCTATCCAAGAAGGTAAGATGGAAGAGCACTTCATTTACAAATGCACCATATACCATGAGATCCTATAGAAATTCCATTACTTGTATAGAGATTCAAGTACGATCCTTTGCTATATTTTTCCAATGCCCGGAAAATGAGATTATACAAATAGTTAGCAAGGGAACCTCACTTTTGTACTTTTGTATACATCTAATACAAAGAGTGGTCAGCATGCAATGCATCCTACTTAGAGTCTAGGGATGATTGGTGATGCATCCATTATACTTGTTTCCTTCTCCGGAAATGGATGAACGTGCCCATTTCAAACCTCCCTTGTCACCAAAACACACATGGTCGTCACCAATAGGTGTTCATTGTTGTTATTCATCATCACATTGAATTTTGGTAAAGAACATTAATTCAAATTTTTCAAAACCAGTAGACCATATCGAAACTAGTCAATCCAGACTAGTCCACATCCTAGTGACCCTAAACAAGTGGGTGACCCAAAATGAGAGGTAAATTCTTTATGGAACTGGCCAATTCGGACTAGTTTCATTCTGAATCAATTTGTGAGACCACCACAGGGTTCTAGTGGGGGGGAGATGTTTGTACCAATCTGTGAGATCAATGAGTGGTTCCAATGGGAAAAATACAAAACAACCCTCCCAAATCCTAAATCAATGTTATATAATGACCCCCACACTCTATTTCCCTCACACCTCTCTCATTGAGCATTTGGAGATTGCAAAGTTGCATTGAAGAGACTAGATTTCATTCTCAGTTGATATAAGACCATCGTGAGGTTCCGGGAGGGGAATCAATCTATGAGAGCATTGCACAATTCCAAGAGGGGTAAAGCAAACCCCCTCCCTCCCAAACCCTGAATTGAAGTTATATAATGACGAGCCCCCATCCCCTCTCTATTTCCCTCATGCTCTCTCATTGAGCATTTGGAAAATTGTGGAGCTTGAATGAATAAACTTGACCTGGACTAGGCCTATAGACTTGATTTGGATTTTATGATATATAGTTATTTCTTGTACTCTATAGGTTGTAGCTTGATGTCTTATAGACTCTAGAAGCCACTAAGAGCCTCGATGTTTTTATATTTTGTTTCAAATATGTATCACACTCAACGCCATTTTCCTATATTCACCCTTACATGCTATATAAAATGTATACATGAGCAAACTTTGCATATTTGGTATCCAATAGTTTGTATATATATATATATATATATATATATATATATATATATATATATATAATATATATATATATAATAGTTCATCAACCTTGTTCTCTAGAAATTGGCCAATTCCAATACGATTACAATCCAATCGTAGTGTGACCCTCGATCAGTCCGAGTTCTAATATCTTTGCAGTAATTACTACCATGAGGTGGAAAATAGCATCTGTATTTGAGGTACTTAAGATAAAATTGTAAAATAGCACCAAAACAAAAATAATAGTATGTGAATGTAAGTATAAAAATATAATTACAAACACAGGAACAGTCAATACAAGCTTCTAATCACTATGTTTATGGCTCATGATGATGCATTTTGAAAAGCACAGAGATCATGAATATACCTAGATTTTGAAAAGCACGGAGATCATGAATATA